>JASFAT010001136.1:0-45662 GCA_031353405.1 Baronia brevicornis
CGTGTAACCCACGAACGGGTGGCCAAAAATATTTTATAATGACATCAAAGTAGAATTATGCATTAAAAATCGGAGTTATCAAACATTGTGCAGTGTATTTTTAATAGTTTAAGTGTAACTGAAATGTATATTAAGCCACAGCTTCATGCAATTCATTGAATTTAATCCATTAAATTTAATGAATTGCATGAAGCTGTGTTTTTTTTACCACCATTTAATTAGATATTTCATACATTTCAAGCTCTTGCCTTCTTGTTTATCGTTATAACTATCGCCACTTGGTAAAATAACTATTTGAAACGAGTTAGAACTATTATCACTTACTTAATGTCTAATAGAGGTATTATTACTACAAGGATTCTTATCTAAGCTATGTTCTTTATAAGATAAAAGCCAATTTAAATTCAAAGTGTGTTTCATTCGTTTCAATCTATATGTGTAACTTGTGAATACGTTCCCTGTGCCAGCCAGCCGTTGTGCTGTCTCAAGAGATTTCTTTATAAAACATCAGTCTTGAATACTTGTACGTAGTTACGCTTACATTGAGATATTGCTGTTTTTTCAACACCATTACGCAATGAGTGTTTCTAATTTGAACAAACTAAAAAGGCAAAAAAAAATAGTAAAACTATTATTATATATAAATAAAACAATATGAAAATTTTGAATAGAAATAGTTAATTATCATGACATGGCATTCTAGGAGACAAGCTATGTTTATTATTAATTTCAAAACGATCCTTGTATATTGTCAAAGCAAAAAAAGTGAATAGAAAAATATATATTAGTAAGAGCGGACATACATACATATCTAGTCGCAACTGTTGTATGTGTTCCGAGTATGATATAGAAGACGATTTGTCTCTTGTAATTGTAGATATAGTGCATGACTGTGTATGAGACAACGAAGGGACATTCATATTTTATTTTCTTATTAAAAAAAATCTCACAACCAATGTTAAATCAAAACTAGAGTTGACATTTATGTGCCAAAAGTTTTGATTTCACATCTCTTTTTAAAGTAAATATAAGATAGATATACAGTTCATTACATCAGAATTTCATGAGTGTTCGAATATGTTTGGAATTTGTAATAAAATTTGATAACATTTTTCATACAAACATAGATATATTGCTAAAATTACAATTAAGATTACATTAGTGTCATCTTGAATTTGTTTCATTTTATTATAAATTCTAGCTGCTGCATTAACAGCTAATTGTCATACTGAAGTAAATCATTAGTGAGTGTTAATAGAATTACGTTGAAAGCTATTACGTCTATTTCGTGTACATATTAATAAGGCGTGGCTCAATTTATTTCTATGTCTGGCTTACTTTTTTTTTAACACTCCATGTATGTTCCACTGCTGAGCACGGACCTCTCCATTTCTTGAGGAATGGATGTTAACCCACCACGCTTTGGACAAGCGTGGTGGGTGGGTGGTTGGTGCATCCATATATTATTGCCGATGCGGGGATCGAACCTGCGACCATTGACTCCACAAGCGGCCGCCACTGAGCCAATTATATAAATAAATAATTAGAACCAATACGTAATCATAACTGAAGTTGAAATATTTTCGATGTCTGACGCCTTGAAGAGCTTAAAATACTAATTATTACATATATAACGATGCAAATAATACTCTCTATATTTTTAAATACGTCATTATCATCGTGGTTTGTAGTCAGGATGATGCTTGTGAGCTTTTAAATTAAACTTAGCCAATTAACTTTTACCCTGCAAGTAACAGTACAAAAATTTATTTAGTATTCTCATTTTTAATTTGAATCGTTATAATTATGACTCGATCTCGCTATATGATCGACGCTGTTTGCATGCAACTATTTTTTGCATACTACAAAAAATAGTTGCATTGCAATAGTTCACAGTACAAGTGCTAATATTGCAAGAAAACGTGTATGGACAAAATATTAGATTTAAATTTTACGCAAAATTATGTTGCACGGTTTCGAGTTTTTATAATGCTTTATATTACTTCACATTATCCTAATATATGTTCATATATATGTATGGTTAAATAATAAAAATATAAAGTGTGAAAAAGGCCTTTCAAGTGTTGTCAATATTTGTTAATATAATTACTATTTTTTTAATCTAAATTTTCCAATTACAATATAATTTAACAATGTGTATAATAAAATTAAAAAAAACACGTTATCTCCCTACTGTAGTTTCGATTTATTTTTAAACTGTGATTGTGGACAAATGTGACACTGCTACTGTAGAGGTGGATCCAACTCCACGACAAAAAATATCATGATATTTTACAGCAATATTAATATATTAAGTAGCTCGTTTTTACTAACAAATATAGACTGTATTATAATAACATCTTTTAAGTAAATAAATTTGATTTGATAAAGTTTTTCAATACATTTTGTTTATTTTCCCGGATTTATTGCCCGGTGCTTTTGTTAGGCAGCGCTTTTGAAGCTAATTTGAAATTTATTGGAATACGGATATTAATTTATGCATCACAAGTTATATTAGGTTTAGCAATAAATATCTATAGACATAACAACAAATTATTCAATTACGTAGGTATACCATTGAATTTATGTTCTAAGAATAATGTAGTTCATTGCGTAGGACGTAGGAATTAATATTTAGGAGCAAATATTGGTTTTTATTTTTATTCGACAACCGATTGGCGCAGTGGTGGCCAACGATTTCAATGGTTGTGAGTCCCCATTTCTGGAGAAATTAATGTTAACCCACCACGCTTGTCCAATGCAGATTGGCGGGGTTACTAGACTTAGAATAAATATTTGTAGGCCATTTAATATATATGTATATTCATTCCGATGCGGGGATCGAACCGTCGCGGATTCGATCCCCGCATTGACTCCGTGGGCGAGAAGTCTTGTCACTAAACCAATAGGTCGTCAATGGCAACATATATTTATTCCGAGTCTGGTAACCCCGCCAACTCACATTGTACACGCGTGGTGGATTAACGTCCATTCCTCCTAATGGGCTCTAAAAAGGAAAATTTATAGCATACATTGCTATTTAAAGCTGATGTTATACAAAGAAGAAACCATCAGTTACGTTTTTATATAATGAGAGCCATTCAATTAAAAGCAATTAAATGTGAAGTTATTTTTTTTTAATTGAAACAAACACCTGACATGTTGTTTCTATTCATTCCATTAAATGTTTGTAAACATTTAATAGATTTTCTCTGTAGAGCTACATAAGCGATGAATGATGCGTGATATTTATTCTGCTTTCTACAATTTTTAAATTTGTTTATTTAATTATATTGATATGAAAGTGCAGAAGGGCCTTCACCAATACTTATCCTGCGAATCGTGGGTGTGGCGATGGGAATCGAACTCAATGATACACTCTTTGTAGACAGTAGATTATAATTTCCTCCAGTGCATTTCACTTAGATATAATTCACTTTATGCACAAATCACTTACACAATTAAGTTGAAAAATTAGCGATTCGTCCCAAAAACGGTGCGCTGGCGGCGCCTCCATTCAAACTGTCCGAAAACATTTGATTCGAAGATGTTAATGCTGGTAGTCTATTTGGCTGTTACAGCTTTATCGAATACTCGGCCGAAAATGGCCGCCCCGTTTCCATATATACATCACTCTGCTAGAGGGGCGAATAAAGACCACCCACTCTTTATTTTTGACACAGACAACGCACGCATTGTCGTTGACTAAAATGACTCATTCTTTGTCGTTGACTAAAATGACTCATTCTTTGTCGTTGACTAAGACATCATTCTTGGCGCCGAAACGCCGCTAGATATTTAAATATTTGCATTGTAAATATTTATATTCTTCTTTGTTATATTGGTAATATTAATTAAAATTATAGTAAAAATATATTATATATGATATGAAAGTAAATTACATAAGAAATATTGTATTACAGTTACAGTTCATAATAAACGCTTCGAGTTTCTTTGGAGCTGATTCGAGTGAGTGTAAACTTTACTCTTAGATCTTCCACTCCATTGAACAAATTTATCTCTTTTGACGATGTAAGCAAACGGGTAGATCAAAGAGGTTGATGTATTTGGTGTTATTTTTCTTACTTACTTTTTAAATAATAATTTTAATATTTTGATGCCATTTGTAAAGCGTATAATATCGCATTCTTATTACAATATACATTTTTATCATTTTATTTTCTTTGTAACCTGAATTTTTTTTGCGCGTTTTGGTAATTCAATTTCTTTAATTGATGTACTGGTTACTATTTACACCATGCATATATTATATTACCAATGTGAATTTATTTTTTAGAAAAATCTTCAGCCCGTAATTTTTGGTAGTTTTACGTTATTAGAGAAATCGTATTACTCAAACAATATTCATCCATGCATCTGTCTGTCATTCAAGTTTTAACAGAAAAAAGGGTAGTGTTCAACAAAATAAATTTAGGACAGGGCAGGAATTAACAGTAATGGATATAATGCTAATAAATTTTATTTTTTATAAAAGTAGTTATAGTACTATAACGTGCCTGCCGTACTGCTTACAGCAACACCCGGGATCTTTAGGGGGTTTTTATCTTCAAATAAAATTCTTCCAATTAATATTAATTTATTTTTCTTGTTTCAATATCATATGTACTTTTATTTGAAACTAAATCAAATCATCTACTATTATTAAAGATAACACATAGACAACATTATAAATGATAAGATATAGAAAGTTTTTAATTTTATATAAGAATTAAAATTACAATATTAATTTATCTATTTCGTTACTGTTAATATTTTAATTAATAATTACATCTTCATTCCTTCTGTCTTTCGAATTAAAATAGGCATAATACCATATAATTTCTTGATGACGCTTTATAATTGATACAAAACTATAGCTTTGAGTCATGAGTATGAAACGTAAGTGTATAATTAAGTCAAATTATTGAATAAAACATCATACTCATATGTTAATGCTACTATTATTATTTGCTCCAAATCATCACATATGCAAATGCTGTGTTATTCAATGGAGCTAAGCTCACAATCTGATTTTAGATCTACTAACAGAAAATTTTAATCAAGTCACACGATTCAATTGAACAAATTATCCGAGTGAAATCAAACAGAGAGTAAATTTAAACGGCAACATAATTTCAGAATTGAATGATTAAATAGGCTTCTGCATAATAAGTTCCAGTTTTATATTCGATAATTTTTTGAGAAGATTATGTATTTTATATTCTATTAGATATAAAATTTTAACAAAAAAAGAAATTGGGGGAGGATCGCGCAGTCAAGAGAGCGTATGTGGGTCGCCCATCTGGACAACGTCTTGTGGGGCGCCCCAGGCACCGCTGGATAGACATGGTGGAGAAAGACTTGTGCAACCTTCAAATCTGCAACTGGCAGGAGGTGGCGTAAGATGTTTTAGGTTGATTAAGCATTTTGTATCGCTGCGCCAACAAAGTTAGTTAGTTAGCTTTTCTATATACATTTTTGAGAACAGGTATCATACATTAGGACAATTTTCTTCAACGCTTTGCCTATGTAATACTACCTTTACATAATAATACGGATTAATTTGTGCAGAGTGATTGTTTATGGAAATCCTAGAAACGATTGGCCGTCGACAACAACTATGGATGTTTTTATTAAATATTCCTGCTTATTTTACCCATACATGAAAAGAAACAACGCTTTAGAAATTTTCTACGACAGTGTGGTACAAAACACACACCGTATTAAATTTAATATTTAAGTCTATGTATAATATTTGATTTGTTTGCTTTCTCTTTGTTAATGTAATATCCATCTATAAGTAGGATAACATTAAAGTATTTTTTTAGAACTATTTAGAATAATGTATTATGAATGTAACTCTTGTTGATGGTCCATAAAAAATACAGAAAAAAAATTATTTTACGTTATTTCTACTCTACTCTAATTCGAGATGTAATTATACCACATTTCTGCTATTCATCACCTAATCTACTTCCAAACTTTATGTTAATTTAAATGAAAGAATATAATCGTAAATTTAACGAAGATAATTTTGTGAAAAAATATTGATTTCCCTAATTTCCATCCATCATTTAAGTCACCGAAAAATTATTCAAAACGGGCTTATTAAAAAAAGTTTAGGAGAGCTTTTAGAGTTTAAAGATTTGTTAAATAAATTATTTGTTAAATAAATTCGACTTTAACAGAGCTGAACTAATAAAGTTGCCGCGGATATATCTTGTAATTTTATGCAGTAATAATCTCTTTGTATCATTAATGCGCATATATCGTATTTTATGTGTACATTATTTTGAAATTTATGTTCCGGATCTCTTTATTATGAAAACGAGGTTGACGCGTTGTATAAAATTGATGTCTTCATGAAAAGGTTATAACCAAGAGGTTATTTAAATTTCACGTTGTTGTTTTGACGGTGAAATGAATTAATTTTTATAGGCCTCCTAAAAATTTTGTATTTTGTATGTAAGTACTGTATGTGAGAGTTCAAACTTGAAAATAGTCTATTTTAATTATTGACCCTTCTTCATGAACAACACTCTTCGCGGCTGCTGAATTTTAACAGAAAAAGTCAACAATAATTGATTAAGACTTAAGAGTGCTTAACAAAAAACGAGTAATATCATTATAATGATTATTGGCAGTAGCTTACTTAAATTTAAAAAATATTTGTTTTTGTGGACCTGATTCATATGAGATTAAGTTGTAGTATATTTTTCAATAAACAGGTAAAACTGGCAAGGTTTTTGCAAAAATTGAGCCAAACGGAGTCCCAAGCGTATATCTTCGAGAAGTATAATATTTGAGAAAGGCATCCTAAATTGTCGCCTTGAATTTTTTGTCTAATGGATTCAGTAGTGATAGTTTTAAATCGTCCTTTTGTTGTGAAAAATTATATATTAAAAATATAAATAGAAGAAAAATGATTGAATTCTTACATAGAAATCCTAAAATTCAAAAAGAAATAAACCTAATCATTCAAAGCCTTCTATCCGCACGTGAGAGTTTTTTTAAAATCCGTTTAATTATTGTCAAGTTTAGTGAAAACAGAGAGACAGACAAGTGGATTAAAGGACGTACGGCCAAAGTTCTAAAAAGCTTATAAAACTGATTTAAGGAAAATAAATTAAATAATTAAAAAAAATTAAATTTCATCAGAATTCAGGTCTTTAGTATAACCCGCTTACGTTGAAATATATATAATATTGTAGTTTAAAGTTGAAACTACGTAAACCGATCTCAAAATATATAAATATTTAAGACGATATATATAAAGAAATGTATCGTTGTGACTTCTTATGCAAAATGTGTTATCCTTGCGATATTATATATAATATTTATCAATATTGTAATTTTATAAGAGTCAGTTTTCTTGAAATTAATGCTTTTATTTAAAATTTGAGTAGTATGAATTTTGACATAGTAAAAATAATTATTAAGATAATTATAAATATGTAAATTGTACACAAACATAACAATTATACCAAAATGATTCACAAATTTAATTATCATCATCATTAATATCAAATTTTGTCAGCCCTCACTGCTTGTCATAGGCCTCCTTCAAGGTAAACTACCTAGTCCAATCTTCAGCTACTTCCACTTCACTTTCTAGCTGCCCTGCAAATCGACTTCAATACTCGTCTATTCCAACTGTTGTCAGTTCTCCAACAACCATGTTTACACAATTTTACGGCTCCGATCTCTTTTGAAATTTACAAAAGTTTATGGTCCACAAAACAAATTTTCTTTAGCGATGTCGACTGTTTCCGTCTCAATGTATAATTCAAAGCGAGATCGTATCGTGTGTAAGCAATCAAACGCCGTAGCATCTAGTCGTAAAACGATACCTTGTGCTACGTGACCGGACCTGCTTGCTCGTGTTCCGAATTACCGACAAGGTATACGCAGACGGAACTATCATTAGATATAGCTGTATAATTGTATACTAAAAATAATATTAATCGTCGTTTTTTATAAAGTAACCTTATTAATAAATGATTATTTACAGTATAAATTTATATAGTTTTTGAATCGTTAATATGATTAACTTATGCAACTGCTATATTTCACTCAAATGCATAAACTTATACATACTGCAAAAACACTGGACGTATTTGTATGTGTACCGTATGTGGGGTATACACATAACAAGCCTATGTATACTTACCCTAATACTTTTTTAAACCGGTGACGACCAAATAGCGTAGTGATGAGTCTAGGGTGGGATTTATAATTTGTTTATAATACTATCAAATTTATTTATTTTTAATATTAGAAGAAGTTCATAAGTAATCCAAATTATGGCTCCATAACCACTCAGTAAAAAAATAAAATCAGAACAAAACAAATAAATTATACATAATAAGGTTTACCATAAATATACATTAAAGTGTACCTCCTACATAAATATTGTACGAAAATTTTCTGTTTCAGGTAAACATTTACCTGTTTTAGAAATTTCACCAGGTTTGTGTTTGGTACAAAATTTTACTAATTTTTAACGTAATTTAAATACTTATTAAAAATCTATATTCTTCCCACTGCTTGGCTTCTTCTCACGTTTTACGAGAAAGTATGATTTCTAATAGTAATTCCCGCCTTGCAAACTACAGGATTTTGATAGTACGGAATATTGACATAGGAAATTATAAGCCAAAATCAGAGTCATAATTATTTATTTTATGCAGATATTTATGTAAGATTAATATTTCTAAATAATAAAATAAAGCTTGAAACCTAATTTTTATATAATATAGCAGCATTATAATAATTTATTTGTTACTTGCTATCACCTCAACATATTTTAAATATGTATATTCATTTATTTATAATTTAAATCCTAACATAATTCTCCTTAGTTATATTGGTATTTAAGATGAAATTTAATTCATAAACATTCCATTCAAAATGGATTCTGACGTTCTGTAAGTTTGTTATATTTGTTACTAAAATAAAAATAATTGGCTTCACCCGTTAGGCCAGTTATTTTTTTATTTGTCTCAATAATTCAAATTTTATATTGGGTAAAATCTTTCAGTATAGAAACCCATCCTATCTCTTAAATAACATACAATGAGGTAAATGAGTTTATTCAAAAAATATAATTAAAAATCATACAGCGTACATATATTTAAATTATTAAATCCATAAAAATATTTACTAGATCGTAAATGTTTTCGCGTATAATAAGTATTTTTTGGAGTATGTTTTTAATTCGTGTGCGGTTTTCGGCATAAAAGAGGGCCATCCCATTTCTTCCCGTGTTTATCATACGAGGCGACATGGGTTTAAATTCCAAAAGATGGGCAGCAGCGTGTATTTGATAAAAACCCAATATTCGGTTAGGGAACGAGCCTAACCGAAGATCCACCCGTCAAGTGTGATCAATATCAATTTTGACGGAGGCACACTGTCCAGTCCAGCACATAGCTGTAGCACACAAGTTACGATTATTATGGTGAAATGTTCTTAAATAGAGGTATCAATTTAGAATTCCGGTTTCACTCGCCTATACTGAAACTTATATCGATCGCTTTTTCATTCTGATCGGCACTCAGATATAAAATATCTCGCAACGAAGCTTTAAAATACGGATCTGCTACTAATTAATGGATTCGTATACTGTATGAGTCACACAGCTTAGCTCAACAATGCACGTGACGGATGAGAAACGGATGAGGAATGAGTGCTACGCGTTATTAATGATGTTATTTATGACGTTATTACATGCGTCGAGTTTGCGCAATCCGTCATTTTTGGCTCTTTTATGATGTAAATATTAACATGATATGAGTAAAGTTTATTTTAACTTGCTATTAATAGCTTTTATATATAATAATCTTTTGGATTCCAAGATTTTTATAATGCTCAAAATAAAACTTGAAACCTAATTTTTGGAAATAAATTTCATTTGGAATAATAGTTACGAAACCATGCAATGCATACAAGAGAAAGCAAAATATAGGCTAATAGAAAGATTAATCTTACATAAATTTCTGCATAAAATAAATAATTATGGCTTTGATTTTGGCTTATAATTTCCTATGTCTATTATTATATATATATATTCCGTACTATCAAAATCCTGTAGTTTGCAAGGCGGGAATTACTATTAGAAATCATACTTTCTCGTAAAACGTGAGAAGAAGCCAAGCAGTGGGAAGAATATAGATTTTTAATAAGTATTTAAATTACGTTAAAAATTAGTAAAATTTTGTACCAAACACAAACCTGGTGAAATTTCTAAAACAGGTAAATGTTTACCTGAAACAGAAAATTTTCGTACAATATTTATGTAGGAGGTACACTTTAATGTATATTTATGGTAAACCTTATTATGTATAATTTATTTGTTTTGTTCTGATTTTATTTTTTTACTGAGTGGTTATGGAGCCATAATTTGGATTACTTATGAACTTCTTCTAATATTAAAAATAAATAAATTTGATAGTATTATAAACAAATTATAAATCCCACCCTAGACTCATCACTACGCTATTTGGTCGTCACCGGTTTAAAAAAGTATTAGGGTAAGTATACATAGGCTTGTTATGTGTATACCCCACATACGGTACACATACAAATACGTCCAGTGTTTTGCAGTATGTATAAGTTTATGCATTTGAGTGAAATATAGCAGTTGCATAAGTTAATCATATTAACGATTCAAAAACTATATAAATTTATACTGTAAATAACCATTTATTAATAAGGTTACTTTATAAAAAACGACGATTAATATTATTTTTAGTATACAATTATACAGCTATATCTAATGATAGTTCCGTCTGCGTATACCTTGTCGGTAATTCGGAACACGAGCAAGCAGGTCCGGTCACGTAGCACAAGGTATCGTTTTACGACTAGATGCTACGGCGTTTGATTGCTTACACACGATACGATCTCGCTTTGAATTATACATTGAGACGGAAACAGTCGACATCGCTAAAGAAAATTTGTTTTGTGGACCATAAACTTTTGTAAATTTCAAAAGAGATCGGAGCCGTAAAATTGTGTAAACATGGTTGTTGGAGAACTGACAACAGTTGGAATAGACGAGTATTGAAGTCGATTTGCAGGGCAGCTAGAAAGTGAAGTGGAAGTAGCTGAAGATTGGACTAGGTAGTTTACCTTGAAGGAGGCCTATGACAAGCAGTGAGGGCTGACAAAATTTGATATTAATGATGATGATAATTAAATTTGTGAATCATTTTGGTATAATTGTTATGTTTGTGTACAATTTACATATTTATAATTATCTTAATAATTATTTTTACTATGTCAAAATTCATACTACTCAAATTTTAAATAAAAGCATTAATTTCAAGAAAACTGACTCTTATAAAATTACAATATTGATAAATATTATATATAATATCGCAAGGATAACACATTTTGCATAAGAAGTCACAACGATACATTTCTTTATATATATCGTCTTAAATATTTATATATTTTGAGATCGGTTTACGTAGTTTCAACTTTAAACTACAATATTATATATATTTCAACGTAAGCGGGTTATACTAAAGACCTGAATTCTGATGAAATTTAATTTTTTTTAATTATTTAATTTATTTTCCTTAAATCAGTTTTATAAGCTTTTTAGAACTTTGGCCGTACGTCCTTTAATCCACTTGTCTGTCTCTCTGTTTTCACTAAACTTGACAATAATTAAACGGATTTTAAAAAAACTCTCACGTGCGGATAGAAGGCTTTGAATGATTAGGTTTATTTCTTTTTGAATTTTAGGATTTCTATGTAAGAATTCAATCATTTTTCTTCTATTTATATTTTTAATATATAATTTTTCACAACAAAAGGACGATTTAAAACTATCACTACTGAATCCATTAGACAAAAAATTCAAGGCGACAATTTAGGATGCCTTTCTCAAATATTATACTTCTCGAAGATATACGCTTGGGACTCCGTTTGGCTCAATTTTTGCAAAAACCTTGCCAGTTTTACCTGTTTATTGAAAAATATACTACAACTTAATCTCATATGAATCAGGTCCACAAAAACAAATATTTTTTAAATTTAAGTAAGCTACTGCCAATAATCATTATAATGATATTACTCGTTTTTTGTTAAGCACTCTTAAGTCTTAATCAATTATTGTTGACTTTTTCTGTTAAAATTCAGCAGCCGCGAAGAGTGTTGTTCATGAAGAAGGGTCAATAATTAAAATAGACTATTTTCAAGTTTGAACTCTCACATACAGTACTTACATACAAAATACAAAATTTTTAGGAGGCCTATAAAAATTAATTCATTTCACCGTCAAAACAACAACGTGAAATTTAAATAACCTCTTGGTTATAACCTTTTCATGAAGACATCAATTTTATACAACGCGTCAACCTCGTTTTCATAATAAAGAGATCCGGAACATAAATTTCAAAATAATGTACACATAAAATACGATATATGCGCATTAATGATACAAAGAGATTATTACTGCATAAAATTACAAGATATATCCGCGGCAACTTTATTAGTTCAGCTCTGTTAAATTCGAATTTATTTAACAAATAATTTATTTAACAAATCTTTAAACTCTAAAAGCTCTCCTAAACTTTTTTTTAATAAGCCCGTTTTGAATAATTTTTCGGTGACTTAAATGATGGATGGAAATTAGGGAAATCAATATTTTTTCACAAAATTATCTTCGTTAAATTTACGATTATATTCTTTCATTTAAATTAACATAAAGTTTGGAAGTAGATTAGGTGATGAATAGCAGAAATGTGGTATAATTACATCTCGAATTAGAGTAGAGTAGAAATAACGTAAAATAATTTTTTTTCTTTATTTTTTATGGACCAACAACAAGTTACATTCATAATACATTATTCTAAATAGTTCTAAAAAAATAATTAAATGTTATCCTACTTATAGATGGATTTTACATTAACAAAGTGAAAGCAAAAAAATCAAATATTATACATAGACTTAAATATTAAATTAAAAAAATAGATGTGTGTATTGTACCACACTGTCGTAGAGAATGTCTAAAGCGTTGTTTCTTTTCATGTATGGGTAAAATAAGCAGGAATATTTAATAAAAACATCCATAGTTGTTGTCGACGGCCAATCGTTTTTAGTATTTCCATAAACAATCACTCTGCACAACATTAATCCGTATTATTATGTAAAGGTAGTATTACATAGGCAAAGCGTTGAAGAAAATTGTCCTAATGTATGATACCTGTTCTCAAAAATGTATATAGAAAAGCTAACTAACTAACTTTGTTGGCGCAGCGATACAAAATGCTTAATCAACCTAAAACATCTTACGCCACCTCCTGCCAGTTGCAGATTTGAAGGTTGCACAAGTCTTTCTCCACCATGTCTATCCAGCGGTGCCTGGGGCGCCCCACAAGACGTTGTCCAGATGGGCGACCCACATACGCTCTCTTGACTGCGCGATCCTCCCCCAATTTCTTTTTTTGTTAAAATTTTATATCTAATAGAATATAAAATACATAATCTTCTCAAAAAATTATCGAATATAAAACTGGAACTTATTATGCAGAAGCCTATTTAATCATTCAATTCTGAAATTATGTTGCCGTTTAAATTTACTCTCTGTTTGATTTCACTCGGATAATTTGTTCAATTGAATCGTGTGACTTGATTAAAATTTTCTGTTAGTAGATCTAAAATCAGATTGTGAGCTTAGCTCCATTGAATAACACAGCATTTGCATATGTGATGATTTGGAGCAAATAATAATAGTAGCATTAACATATGAGTATGATGTTTTATTCAATAATTTGACTTAATTATACACTTACGTTTCATACTCATGACTCAAAGCTATAGTTTTGTATCAATTATAAAGCGTCATCAAGAAATTATATGGTATTATGCCTATTTTAATTCGAAAGACAAAAGGAATGAAGATGTAATTGTTAATTAAAATATTAACAGTAACGAAATAGATAAATTAATATTGTAATTTTAATTCTTATATAAAATTAAAAACTTTCTATATCTTATCATTTATAATGTTGTCTATGTGTTATCTTTAATAATAGTAGATGATTTGATTTAGTTTCAAATAAAAGTACATATGATATTGAAACAAGAAAAATAAATTAATATTAATTGGAAGAATTTTATTTGAAGATAAAAACCCCCTAAAGATCCCGGGTGTTGCTGTAAGCAGTACGGCAGGCACGCTATAGTACTATAACTACTTTTATAAAAAATAAAATTTATTAGCATTATATCCAAGTTTTCTGTTAAAACTTGAATGACAGAGAGATGCATGGATGAATATTGTTTGAGTAATACGATTTCTCTAATAACGTAAAACTACCAAAAATTACGGGCTGAAGATTTTTCTAAAAAATAAATTCACATTGGTAATATAATATATGCATGGTGTAAATAGTAACCAGTACATCAATTAAAGAAATTGAATTACCAAAACGCGCAAAAAAAATTCAGGTTACAAAGAAAATAAAATGATAAAAATGTATATTGTAATAAGAATGCGATATTATACGCTTTACAAATGGCATCAAAATATTAAAATTATTATTTAAAAAGTAAGTAAGAAAAATAACACCAAATACATCAACCTCTTTGATCTACCCGTTTGCTTACATCGTCAAAAGAGATAAATTTGTTCAATGGAGTGGAAGATCTAAGAGTAAAGTTTACACTCACTCGAATCAGCTCCAAAGAAACTCGAAGCGTTTATTATGAACTGTAACTGTAATACAATATTTCTTATGTAATTTACTTTCATATCATATATAATATATTTTTACTATAATTTTAATTAATATTACCAATATAACAAAGAAGAATATAAATATTTACAATGCAAATATTTAAATATCTAGCGGCGTTTCGGCGCCAAGAATGATGTCTTAGTCAACGACAAAGAATGAGTCATTTTAGTCAACGACAAAGAATGAGTCATTTTAGTCAACGACAATGCGTGCGTTGTCTGTGTCAAAAATAAAGAGTGGGTGGTCTTTATTCGCCCCTCTAGCAGAGTGATGTATATATGGAAACGGGGCGGCCATTTTCGGCCGAGTATTCGATAAAGCTGTAACAGCCAAATAGACTACCAGCATTAACATCTTCGAATCAAATGTTTTCGGACAGTTTGAATGGAGGCGCCGCCAGCGCACCGTTTTTGGGACGAATCGCTAATTTTTCAACTTAATTGTGTAAGTGATTTGTGCATAAAGTGAATTATATCTAAGTGAAATGCACTGGAGGAAATTATAATCTACTGTCTACAAAGAGTGTATCATTGAGTTCGATTCCCATCGCCACACCCACGATTCGCAGGATAAGTATTGGTGAAGGCCCTTCTGCACTTTCATATCAATATAATTAAATAAACAAATTTAAAAATTGTAGAAAGCAGAATAAATATCACGCATCATTCATCGCTTATGTAGCTCTACAGAGAAAATCTATTAAATGTTTACAAACATTTAATGGAATGAATAGAAACAACATGTCAGGTGTTTGTTTCAATTAAAAAAAAATAACTTCACATTTAATTGCTTTTAATTGAATGGCTCTCATTATATAAAAACGTAACTGATGGTTTCTTCTTTGTATAACATCAGCTTTAAATAGCAATGTATGCTATAAATTTTCCTTTTTAGAGCCCATTAGGAGGAATGGACTTTAATCCACCACGCGTGTACAATGTGAGTTGGCGGGGTTACCAGACTCGGAATAAATATATGTTGCCATTGACGACCTATTGGTTTAGTGACAAGACTTCTCGCCCACGGAGTCAATGCGGGGATCGAATCCGCGACGGTTCGATCCCCGCATCGGAATGAATATACATATATATTAAATGGCCTACAAATATTTATTCTAAGTCTAGTAACCCCGCCAATCTGCATTGGACAAGCGTGGTGGGTTAACATTAATTTCTCCAGAAATGGGGACTCACAACCATTGAAATCGTTGGCCACCACTGCGCCAATCGGTTGTCGAATAAAAATAAAAACCAATATTTGCTCCTAAATATTAATTCCTACGTCCTACGCAATGAACTACATTATTCTTAGAACATAAATTCAATGGTATACCTACGTAATTGAATAATTTGTTGTTATGTCTATAGATATTTATTGCTAAACCTAATATAACTTGTGATGCATAAATTAATATCCGTATTCCAATAAATTTCAAATTAGCTTCAAAAGCGCTGCCTAACAAAAGCACCGGGCAATAAATCCGGGAAAATAAACAAAATGTATTGAAAAACTTTATCAAATCAAATTTATTTACTTAAAAGATGTTATTATAATACAGTCTATATTTGTTAGTAAAAACGAGCTACTTAATATATTAATATTGCTGTAAAATACCATGATATTTTTTGTCGTGGAGTTGGATCCATCTCTACAGTAGCAGTGTCACATTTGTCCACAATCACAGTTTAAAAATAAATCGAAACTACAGTAGGGAGATAACGTGTTTTTTTTAATTTTATTATACACATTGTTAAATTATATTGTAATTGGAAAATTTAGATTAAAAAAATAGTAATTATATTAACAAATATTGACAACACTTGAAAGGCCTTTTTCACACTTTATATTTTTATTATTTAACCATACATATATATGAACATATATTAGGATAATGTGAAGTAATATAAAGCATTATAAAAACTCGAAACCGTGCAACATAATTTTGCGTAAAATTTAAATCTAATATTTTGTCCATACACGTTTTCTTGCAATATTAGCACTTGTACTGTGAACTATTGCAATGCAACTATTTTTTGTAGTATGCAAAAAATAGTTGCATGCAAACAGCGTCGATCATATAGCGAGATCGAGTCATAATTATAACGATTCAAATTAAAAATGAGAATACTAAATAAATTTTTGTACTGTTACTTGCAGGGTAAAAGTTAATTGGCTAAGTTTAATTTAAAAGCTCACAAGCATCATCCTGACTACAAACCACGATGATAATGACGTATTTAAAAATATAGAGAGTATTATTTGCATCGTTATATATGTAATAATTAGTATTTTAAGCTCTTCAAGGCGTCAGACATCGAAAATATTTCAACTTCAGTTATGATTACGTATTGGTTCTAATTATTTATTTATATAATTGGCTCAGTGGCGGCCGCTTGTGGAGTCAATGGTCGCAGGTTCGATCCCCGCATCGGCAATAATATATGGATGCACCAACCACCCACCCACCACGCTTGTCCAAAGCGTGGTGGGTTAACATCCATTCCTCAAGAAATGGAGAGGTCCGTGCTCAGCAGTGGAACATACATGGAGTGTTAAAAAAAAAGTAAGCCAGACATAGAAATAAATTGAGCCACGCCTTATTAATATGTACACGAAATAGACGTAATAGCTTTCAACGTAATTCTATTAACACTCACTAATGATTTACTTCAGTATGACAATTAGCTGTTAATGCAGCAGCTAGAATTTATAATAAAATGAAACAAATTCAAGATGACACTAATGTAATCTTAATTGTAATTTTAGCAATATATCTATGTTTGTATGAAAAATGTTATCAAATTTTATTACAAATTCCAAACATATTCGAACACTCATGAAATTCTGATGTAATGAACTGTATATCTATCTTATATTTACTTTAAAAAGAGATGTGAAATCAAAACTTTTGGCACATAAATGTCAACTCTAGTTTTGATTTAACATTGGTTGTGAGATTTTTTTTAATAAGAAAATAAAATATGAATGTCCCTTCGTTGTCTCATACACAGTCATGCACTATATCTACAATTACAAGAGACAAATCGTCTTCTATATCATACTCGGAACACATACAACAGTTGCGACTAGATATGTATGTATGTCCGCTCTTACTAATATATATTTTTCTATTCACTTTTTTTGCTTTGACAATATACAAGGATCGTTTTGAAATTAATAATAAACATAGCTTGTCTCCTAGAATGCCATGTCATGATAATTAACTATTTCTATTCAAAATTTTCATATTGTTTTATTTATATATAATAATAGCTTTACTATTTTTTTGGCCGTTTTAGTTTGTTCAAATTAGAAACACTCATTGCGTAATGGTGTTGAAAAAACAGCAATATCTCAATGTAAGCGTAACTACGTACAAGTATTCAAGACTGATGTTTTATAAAGAAATCTCTTGAGACAGCACAACGGCTGGCTGGCACAGGGAACGTATTCACAAGTTACACATATAGATTGAAACGAATGAAACACACTTTGAATTTAAATTGGCTTTTATCTTATAAAGAACATAGCTTAGATAAGAATCCTTGTAGTAATAATACCTCTATTAGACATTAAGTAAGTGATAATAGTTCTAACTCGTTTCAAATAGTTATTTTACCAAGTGGCGATAGTTATAACGATAAACAAGAAGGCAAGAGCTTGAAATGTATGAAATATCTAATTAAATGGTGGTAAAAAAACACAGCTTCATGCAATTCATTAAATTTAATGGATTAAATTCAATGAATTGCATGAAGCTGTGGCTTAATATACATTTCAGTTACACTTAAACTATTAAAAATACACTGCACAATGTTTGATAACTCCGATTTTTAATGCATAATTCTACTTTGATGTCATTATAAAATATTTTTGGCCACCCGTTCGTGGGTTACACGGAAAACCTTTTACGTAAATCGGTTTACACAAACTTTTTTACGTTTTACAGTATTGTTCAGCTAAGAGCAGTAATTTAATGATATCAATGGAAAATATGACATGATTTTGTTTCAAAGTTTATTAATTTTTTGAATATCTTGATAAAATTATATGTAAAAACATCGTTTTCATAAGTCTTAATTTACAAAAAACAAGAACCAAGCAATCCATCACGATTCCAATTAAACTTTTCTACTTCAACATTATTTTTACGTAAGAGGAGAGATTTCTGCAAAAATGTTAGCTGTTTTTATGATAAATGTCCTTGTGATGAGAGAGATTTATTTAAGGTAATATTTGTACAAGAATATAATGTGTTTATCATCAAATATGTAATAGATATATTTATTTGTTAGCAAGATTTTAATTGGTTAAAACAATAGGAATAAAAACATTTAGACATATGTATTTTATTTAATTCGAATTATAAATAAAAATAATATGAAAGTTAAATAAAAAAACAGAAATATGACAAAAACGCTTAATGATTAATGAACAAATATCTTCCGAAAACCAATTCCGAAATAGCTTACGTATACATTACATTTCATAATTTATGAATCAGAGCAGTGCAAGATACAGCGTTTAGATTCCCAGGGCTCTTACAAGTTCCAGATTATTGATTCAACTTCAAACCTCGTCTATATGCCAAAGGCACATTCTGCGATTCAAAAATTAAGGTTCTAACGGCCAAATAATGACCGCATAGCTATCCTAAATTAGTTATTCTTAAAAATATAAAGGTGAGTAAGGGCAAGCAATATTGATACGAATGCCTGCTTATTTTGGTTATAATGGGCAAATATTACGTGGGACAGATCTGTATTCAACTGTGGACTACTTTATGATGATAATGGTTTTTCACATATTTAGACGCTTGCCTCTAAAGGCTCCAGCATTTTCCATTATTCATGATCCAAGGCTAGTTCCTTAATTTCTCTATATGTCTCCACCTTTTAATTTGTCAATAAACTTTCTTTAATACTGTTCTCTGTTCCTTCAATTTTTCCCTCTAGGATATTTAAAATTAAGTTGTCATGACGAACCAAACCGAACCTCCGCTTCTATTATCAATGTGGTAAAATATTTGGCGTTTCTCTTCAATCCTGTTCAGTACTCCGTCGTTGGTAACTTTTGCTTGCAAAATACTTTTTCTGTTCATCATCAATACCACCATTTCGAATACCTTGACTATACTCGAATTCCATTGAACTTAAATGCACGACTTACAGAACTGCCAGAGTCCATGTACAAGGTATACAAAACTTACATCTCAAATGTCACACATCTTAAAACTAAAAAAGTGTTCTAAGTAGTTAAACGTTTTTTAACAATCTTCATAAGACGATCTTAATAAAAGACTTAACCGTCGTAACTCAATTAGTTATTTTCCACAATCCAAATACATAATTTGTATTGTTACACGTTACTCATCAAGATAGGAGAGATAATTAATTTTGTTCTTAATTATATACACGTTTCGTGCAAAACCCTCGCAATAAATAACTTGCCACTAGCCCTTAATTAATAAACGCAATTACATTAATTAAGAGCCACCCATTTATTAAAAATATTTAGTGAATTACATATATTGTATTTCGAACGAATGTTTAATTTACAATTCCTTCGTTCGTTTTACTAATATACACTTTACAAATGTACAGCAGATAAAAGCTCAAGATATTATTTTAAATAAAAATATGAAAACTAGACGACAATTAACACTGCTATTAACATTATAATAATAATGTTAAAAAAATAAATTATGATGACTTTCATTAAAATCGAATGTGAGTACAATTTCAAATAAACTACCCTGTAAATTTAAAACAAACGTTTGTAATTAACAGGAAAGTTCACATTATTGTAGAATAAATGATTCTGGCAAATATACATAGTCAGCAAATGAAATTCAATTTTAAATATAAGCGTAGCATTTACAATAGCAATATTATGGGAAATTTTTCGTTAGGAATTATTGTATTGTATATGAGAATGTAGGCCACTCAGACAACTTTTACCTTTTAAAACCAAAGGCCTAAAATCAAGAAAAACTTAAAATAACAATGTTTTTAAGAGTTATCTTTGAAATATTATGATTAAAAAATGACAGTATTTCTGTATCTGTAAATGTATGGGTATTATAGATTTATATTGAGCTACATTATAAGTGTTAATTAAATATTACTGTAATTTAGTGCATCACCTACTTTCCCCAACAAACAGGTCGAGTAACCAAATGTAAATCGTTAATCATTCGGTCACAAATATTTCCGAAACAGAAGGCGAAGAAAATGTTGTAATTCCATTAATCATCTTACATCGTTCTTTACTAAAGTACAGCAATTCTAATTAATAGTACCAAATGTAAATGTGTAATCAATAGTAAACGTAAAAAAGGGGATAATGTAAGTATTTGAAGATTATTAGAAATCAACTTAACGTTTAAAACCCCCTTCAATACTATATTATTAATATTGTAATAGCTATTTTCTACTTTCTACTTTACTATTATTTATTTATTTCCTATATATATATATATATATATATATATATATATATATATATATATATATATATATATATATATATATATATATATATATATATATATAAAATAACCACCAGTTTGTGGAATCAGCTACCCTCGGCGGTCTTTCCGAACCGTTACGACATTGGAACCTTCAAAAATCAAGCCTATACATACCTAAAAGGCCGGCAACGCTTCCGCGACTCCTGCGGTGTCGCGGTTGCCCGTGGGCGGCGTTGATTGCTTTCAATCAGGCGACACGCTTGCTCGTTTGCCCTCCTATTCCATAAAAAAAATATATATATAAATTATTTTTTGAATTTATTTTTGTAATTTTACATAATTCTTTCATATTTTAAAACAAATTTTATAAAATATACTTAAATTATTATGTTTTCAACTAAATTAAAGATAAAAAGAAAACCACATAATTTTTTTTTCTATTTATTTCTATAAGGTACATAATGCATTTGATTTACAATAAAAAAATATAACTAAATTCATTATTGTATTTAAGATTTAAATAAATGAGAAAAACCGTTTAATTTAAAAGCGTTTTAGGGATGTTACTACATTCCTCCCTTATTATATATTTTGAGAACAATCAAGCCTTTGGCAACGAAAGTTCCACATCGGGCATTTTCTTAAGTATAAATATTTTTTCTGCGCACTTTTCTCGAACAATACAAACAGCAGTTCAATCCCTTGTCATTTGCTAGTGGAATGAGTACACAATAGAAATATTGGAAAACCCTAAGGCTGTTGGGGAAATGTTGATGTTTTTGTCTCGAATTTTTCTCATTGACCTTTAAGTTTTGTGGATTACAGTTAAACTATTTGCTTTGACAGTAACTTAGCTCACTAGTTAGACTGAGTTTTTAATCAAAAATTTAAATATCAGCCAAAATAAAAAATAAATTGTGATAAAATTTTAATTTACATTTATTTAATTTTCGGGTTCATGATCTTTTTATTTCTCTTTCAATTATTCCTGAAAAATATTTTTAATTAACAAAGTAGTTTTAGAATAACATTTTTTAGACGCAATGTTAAAACTGAAAATAAACCGAAACTTCTGTTTTATGTAGCTGAGTTAAGAACTTAATTTTTCTTAGTATACAATTCCATCCACTACGAAGTTAGTTCATCGAGGGCAATAATGGACATAGTCTTACTAACATGAAATTTACTTATATTTTAATTACTTATTTTGACATTAATGAAATAATAATATTTTTTTTTCTCCTTTCTCTAACAGGGGATACTAATTACCTTTTATTCTTATACTAAAAACCCGCTGTGTCCTGCAATAGCACATATAATAATAAAACTATGTATTGTATATGAATTATTTGCTAAGTTTGTAGCAATGCTACGTCGTAGCATATCTCAAGCAGCAAGCAGCTATCATGCTACATAGCTGCTACAACGAGGAGTATAAGTGAAATCATAAGTATTTCATTGTTCATGGTATGCTTACAATATTGCTTACGATTAGTATGTTCCCTGTGCATTAATTACTGTATCACATTTAAATAAAATGTGCAATTAAAATTTTGGTGGAGGGTATAGTGAGGAAAAGTGCTTAGAAAACTTTTGACATCAATTGAATATCGCAAACTTAGAGTGAAGGACTATGAAAAATAAGAGGTTTCATCTGCTGTCGTAGAAAACTGCAACTAGTATCTATATACTTTTGTACATAATTTACAATGGGAATAAATTAAATTCGAGTAATTTTTGCGAAAAAGAATATTATATTCAACTCAATCAATCAATAACTCAAAACTGTATAGATACAATAATTTGTTCCGATAAAACTACTACTTAATATTTATCTATATATAATAATTCTTCTTAATCTCGCCATTGTCTTGTTTATATATTTAATATAAAATAATAAGAAGCTACTCAACAGCCAAATATTTTTGCATCTTCAGCCTATATATTTATTAACCTTAGAAATTACTACAAAGCGGTGAGCCCCAAACCATTAAATTTTAAGAATCTGCGCTACTAAATAATCATCGAAATTTTATAGAAAACTTCTTTAACTTTTGTTCACGTCTCTGTAATTTATGAGATAGTCCCTTTTAATTTTTCACATATCTTTCCTATTCTAAAATCTTGTGGACAGACTTGTTTATCATTCCGATAATTTGAAAAATTTCTAATATTTTTTATCTATTTATCATATATCATACATTTCTATAACATATAACACCTTTAAAAAACCCACACACTAAAATAACTGTTGTTTCATGACTTGTGATTCGATTAAATATCACGTATCAAAAACTTTGTACTACGGTACATCTAAAATTGTTTTTAAAACTTCGACAAATAATAGCAAAACTTATAAGTGACGGTACAAAGTACAGATACTGTGGCAAGGAAATGTTATAACAAGTGCAAAACTTCTTAAATGCTGTTGTTGCAACCAACATCTGAATAAATTAGCGATGGTAATTGAGCGAGAACAAAGCTTTCCTCCGTTATTTATTCCCAAAAAGTTCCGTAGTACGTTTTCGCAAAGTTGTACGTTTGTACCGATGTTTTGTTTTCTTCCTCGTGATATTATTCTATTTGGTAGCGTCAACGAGCTTTTGTAAGCCAAAATTAACGTCTACAAAGAATTTTATATAAATTGCAAGTAAGTTGCGTAGTATACAAACCTTTAACAGACTGCACGCAAGGCAAGGAAAAAGTAGTCGAACCTGAAATAAATAATACAAAAATGTAAAGATCATATTTATAGTCGTAAAAACATCTTAATCTTCTAATTTTATTAAATAACATGTTGCGTGAAGTCGAAGACTGGGATGGCGCTGCTTGGACGCCCTTGTCCAGCTGTGGACTGCCGGGATCATAGTGATGATGAGCATGTTTGTGTATTATAGAGTACGTAATAAGATATTGATTACTTTAAAAATGTAACATTCATACGTGCAAAAGTTAGAAGGTAACATATGTATATAATTAAAACATAGCGGGTAAAAGCAGTATAGCAATTTAAAAAAATATAAGTTTGACCAGGTAATATTTCGTTCAAAACTTTAAATATGTATTATACATGCCTGATCTTATTAGAATATACATTAATTAAAGGTCTCTTAAGGATAGTGTTAAATACATGGAAAAGAATATCGTAATTTAGTTTACTTATTCTATTTTATTTAGACCCCATGTATAAATTCATTATACTGATATAACTAGATAATACGCTAAAATACTCAGTAAAAAAATAAATCGCCTAATTTAAATTGTGTAGTTTATAAACTTTGATAATTCTGTAAGAACATAGAACCAGCTAGTTTAATATTTATATTAAAAATATATGACTGCTTATACAAACTATAAATGAATAGTTACCATTCTGTTCTAGAATAGGCCTTCAATTTATTTTACAAATAGGAAGCTGTATGAATATTATCTCAAATCTAATCCAACACCACTAGAGACTAATAAACCGTGTGAGATTTTAGACGTAATACGAGTGAATGTACCAGTTAGTGAAGTTACGAGTTACCCGCTGGCGACAACTTTACGAGTTCTTACTCTAACTCATCGCACCTCTGAGACTTGGCTCTATAAACCTCACGTTTTCAATAGTATAAATCTCGGTTTTAATGCAGTATTAACCTTAAAAAGTATTAATTTATCATCAGACATAGACATTACTCAATGACGAAATGTTTCTTGGCCAAGAAAGTGTTGGTTGGATTATTGCATCAGGATAAATATTTGTATTGTCAACAAATGTTTATTCTGCTTATTTAGGTGATTTTATCAATTTTTATTCTATCTCTTTATTGATGTGTCTTTGTATAGGTTATCCATTGTAGTGCATAATTTTTTAATGTTATTCTTTGGAGAGTTTACGTCATGAAAATTCATTGAGTTTTTAGTAGAACAATTAATAGTTGAAAATAACGTTTAAGTTAACTAATTTTTTTTAAACTGTTAATGTTATGTATCATAACTACGTATTCGTTATCACATGAGTATATATTTTGTTTACTCGTGTGATAATGAATAAGAGACGAGTGCTGGAGTGGAGACCGCGACTCGGCAAACGTAGTGTGAGACGCCTCCCTGCTAGATGGAGCGACGATCTGCGCAAGGCGGCTGGCAGAGACTGGATGCGTGTAGCTGAAGATCGGGCTAGGTGGCGCACCTTGAGTGAGGCCTATGTCTAGCAGTGGACTACCGCGGGTTGATATTGATATTGATACATTTTTCAAACTAAGGTGCCAAATCTTAAAGATTCTGTTTTGTCATTTTACCTGAAAATAGTACTGAGCATGTTAATGTAGTAAAAAACTTTTAAAAATGAGAATAGGATTTTGATAGTGGTAGAGCCACGCTGCAGACGAATACTTTGTCACGCCTGCTCATTTGCCTTCCTATCCCATAAAGAAAACTAAAATAAATATATATACCATATGGCTATCTTTTGAAAATTGTCTGCTTAAAACTATATGTTAACCCTTTTTACTCCCTTTTAATATAAATTGTATTAGCGCTAAATGAAGTTTCCGCAAATATTCATTAATATTAAATTATATTAACAATACCACTGAATTTGAGTGAAGTATTTGGTTGGAACTTTATGCTTCGCAGGAAATTTCACTCGGCATTCGTGACGCGACCACAAACTTGAGTCTCTACAGGGACAAAGACAATTTCAGTAATCACGGGCCCTGCTTTTAAGTCCAGAACACATTGCATCGTGCACAAACACCTAACAAGAAGTAGCAAACTTCATTATTGTTGGCTTAAAGTCCAGTTTCTTGGATGCGGCAGGAGCTCTAGATTTGTTTAATATGTTCTTTGCATAATACGTGCGAAGAAAAATTTTAAATTGTTGTAATATATTTTACGTAATTTATTTGCTCTTTGAGTATATTTTTAAAATAAAAGTAAAGAAGAGAAACAAAAGTGCTCAAATCAAGAAGTGATTAGTACTAAAGTTATGAATAGATAGAATGCCAGCATTATGGATGCATCTGCTATGACCAAAACGGTAAAATGTAACTTTTTAAAATATATATTTAATAACAATTGAATGCAAATACATTTAAACATGCATACACATACATACACACGCATACACACATACACACACACACACAGTTTAATATATGATATTTATTTCTCCATAGATATTAATAATCAATTAAGAATAAGGGGTGGAAGGCTAGTGACCTGTGATACAGGCTCACCCCTAGTTCAGGCACTAGCCCGCTACATATTTTTATACATATTTTCTCTCTATATTGTAACCTATATATGTAACTTGGTGTCGAAATAAATGATTATTATTATTTTTTGACACCATATAACAATAACAATATTATAAGAATAATACGAGGAATGGGCACTAGCCAATGATTAACTTGTCCAAGGTGGTTCGATACAGACTCATGCTATAGGTACATAGGTACATAAACTCCTTTGTAAAAAGCGGGCACCTTACAGTCATTGGCTTTACTATGGATAATATTAATATTTAAAGTATGTCATTAGCGTAGATGACTCTCCTACTATGTTTTCTTTGATTACTCTATTACAAGTACTTATCTCTATTTAGATATAAATCCAAAACCATTTAAAATAAAAGAAAAAGTAACTAGGCCACTGAACCAATTAAGTCGAATTGTTAAGAGTGTTCGTTTTCCTTTTATTAGTAATCAACAGCAGCGCTTTGTAATAAAACACAAAGGTGTGACCGCAACGCCTTTTGAGATATTACTTAACAAAAATGTAATAATCTTTAAGATTGCTTGCCAGTTTTAATTGATACTTTTAAAAAAAATAGATATATTTTTTCATTTTCAATAGTTAATATTGAAATGGAATGAGGTTTCATACGAGTGTAATGTGTTCAGTTTCAAAACAAAGAACATAGAGTTTTACGTTCTTATATTCTGCGATGAATAATTTTCATAGTGCTTGTTGAAAAAAAGAAAACAATATCATGATATTTCTTATGTAACAGTATCACGCAGTAGGTAATAATATTTATAATAAACAAAAAGCGAAAATTATTTTGCGCAAACTATTTTTTCCTTCATAAGATGCGTAATTTGATAATTCAGTTGCTACCAGTATCTAAATCAACTTCGATTTTGAAGAACATCAACCAGCTATTTGAAGTCTTAAACTCTTTGAATATATTCTCACGATACATTATCATACAATTAATAACGCAAGAGCAAAAAATTATAAGCACCAAAAACCAAAACTTTACGATCCTTAAAGTCATAAATTATTTCAAATTCACACATTTTGTCACCCGACACCGTCACTTCGCCCGATTAGCAATAAAGATAACTCGAATCCGCCGTCAAACAGGGTAAAAGCTCACTCACATTACCTTATCATCCTGCAGCGGGATCAAGAAGTTATTTAGAATCGGAAACCCTGCTCGTACGTACAATAGATGTATGTACTTACGAACGGCATATTTTAAAATAGTTATTAATAATATACGTTAGATTTTAAGGTGCTATTACAGAACAAAAATATATGGATATTTCTCTGCATCCAATTTCGACATAACAAGTTTTTATTTCATATGTCACATAACGCATCGGATGTATACCATACATACAAGTATACATACATTAATTTTTTTTTAATATTATATAACAATAAACCCCTCGCATAAGGTACTTTGCAACCTTAATATGTTTACAATAAAAAATAATTTAATAGCCTTGTAAATATGTAAAGTAATAATATCTTTGTATTCCTTTTTAAGCATATTAGGTAGGCTTTAGGAGAGAAAAATTAATAAATTACGGTCGAATTTTTACCACTGGACGACCATTAGTAGTATGAATATACCGAGTTCCTTATATTCGTACTAGTTTTAGCACTGCCTATCTAGGGCCATAAAATATATATGCTGTACCAGGAGACGATAAGCGGCGGTAGAAAGAACGATGTTATTGGCATATGGCCAAGATTTATAACATAGTTATGTCTATTGCACGCCACAGTGTACTTGCTAGCTTTATGTTCACATTGCCAATTCTAGTACCACACTGCGTCATCACAAAAGACATACACATACATCAACGCAATAAGTAATATACATATATAAGTACATTACATTACATATTGGTTTTAGTTTATCGTTATAGAGGTTCTATTCGACTTTTCTTGACAAATTTTATTTGTTTCTTACTATTAAAATATATTTTACTTTTAAAAACATATTATTTAAATTATTAGTAGCTAGTTACTGTATTTTTAACTCATTAAAAATCTTGTTGTCGGATTATATATACCCACTATTTTTAAGTATTTAAATGTGAAATCCAGATCTTAATTTAACACTTTATGGGACTGCAACTTTAACTGAAAATATGTTACCATTTTCAGTTATTAGTGTAAAACTGAAAATGTTTAAATTACTGCAATAATCCAACAGATTGGGATTTACGAATAACAATACGGGCAATATTTTGTGCAAGAAAGTCTCAAAAAAATTAAACAAGCTAGTTATGATTATATCTTGAACGATGTGTGCGATTAAAATGTACAAAGTTTGACAAAAGACACTTAGGGTCCAAAAGTACAGACTTAATGCAGCCGAAACAAGAGAGAGCTTGCTTGTTAGAAACCTTTCCCTTACCAGGTTATAAATTAGCTCAGTTTAACTTTGTCCCCTTGGATAGGTCAAATTGTAGAGATGAGCCTGATGAAGTAGAGAAAGTGAAAGGTTAGTAAAGGCAGCATTTGTACAGGAACGCTATGGAGTGATACATTATGGAATATAAGTTCGTGACACGACACGTAAGGGATAATTTATGACAATTTCTTTTTACTCTTAATTTTAGGTTACCTTAATGAAAATCAAATCTAAGTGTCCAGTATTTTTGCCAAAACTACACTTAATAGGGAAAAGTTGGAAGACTAGAGCTAAAACACATAACACCTTTTTTGTGCATTGGTTGAGCAATAGAAAATATTGTCAAAAGTTTTTTTTCATAGCCCATATATGTTTCACGGCTGGACACGGGCTTCCCCGTTTCTAAGCAAACGGACATCAAACCACCACGCTTGTCCAATGCGGATTGACAGGACATTATCAGACTCATAATAATTGTCTGTAGACTATACATACATTTAACACGATGCGGCAATCGAACTTGCGATCATTAAATTTGTAGGCGGCTGACACGCCACTAAGACAACTCGTCAAAAGTTTGATTTAATAAATGTGCATTATGCAACTTCTCCAATAACTTTAAAAAAACTATTTGCGGTGAATAATAGACGATTTGAAGGAAATTGTTTGTACATTGTGCCTGTAAATAGTGGCATAAACTACATAGTTGATGCTATTGTTATTTCGCACGATACGTTATTTATATATTATTTATATTAATTAATTATTATTATTATAATATTAACTAAGCGAACATAAATGAAATAGAATATCGAGAAAAGGATTTTTGTTATATTGACATGCTTATAAAATTATCTTATCGAAACTTACTTTGCCTATATAATGGTGTATGCTCCGATTTATGTCACTTTGATACGGGTTCAATTATCAATAACGGGAGCGCAGTCGATGACAACGAGAGAGATTCAATACGATTCGATTTGTGATATTTGATAGGTAGGTTACTCATACTGACACGTCATTGAATTGTTCCCTTGTAAATAAATACACGTTATTTTTTTTAAATATGGGCAGATTTTTGTAAGGCATAGTGAAAGGCGGGCCTTTGTTTATATTTGAACGAAATTCGTAAGCCCAACACATTCGCTCCGAAGCCAACACAGGGCGAACTTTATGATGGCTGCCTTTATTTAGCGCTAACACGTTTAACTACACGGAAGCTGATGTGACCCCGAACAAAACAGTATTAATTATCAACAGTTAAGAAATTGTGAAGCTAGTCTTCTAATCTACAAGTATATAAAATACTAAAAGTAACTAAATTCATTAGACGAATAACTAACATTTTTAATAAACATTTAACCAATGGGCTACATTTTGAATACAAAAACATTTCAGTGTTTCTGTTTGTATGGGCCAATAAAAATCTATAACTACACTTTTATTGCGATAAATGTTTCATACTATGATTTCCAATTTCAGTATGCAATTACTTAGAAGAGTATAAAAATTTATGAAAAATAAGAATAGAAATTCTGCCATATTTTTAACTTGTGCATCATTTTTTTGAATTTAAACAGCCCTCAAGAAATATCAATACTAGCCCATCGTCCATGGTTAACAGTAATTGGTTACTATCAAGAAACAAGCTTAACCATTTGCTTCCATCTTTTAAAAAATATAAAAATAATGTTTTCTTAGCCGATTCGGTAGTGTGCGCAAATACCACGGATGGCATTTTCTCATTCCAATCGGTAATTCAAACGTTTTATTTTTGATACGACTGCAGGTGCAATATCTTCGATAGGCATTAGACATAGATATTCGAATATTCAAAAACGAAATTTATGTTTAGAATAAATTTCAGATATGAGCGAGTTATTGAAACCAGAACCATTCAAAATGAAGGTACTCTAGTCATTGAACCGCTCTCTCTAATCTCTGAGTCAAACAATATATACGAATTTGAAATTATCAGTTAAAGTCGAGAAATATTTTCATTTTCAACTAAATCCTCAATGTGCTCAGTCCTATAAACATAAGCCTTGGCAACTATCCTCTTTTCCACAATAACAATCTCAAATATTAAATATTGATGAAAGGTTGAAAGGGATATTAACTCATTCAATAAAATATCGCAGTTGAAATGAATCAATTGCTATTACTTTATCAGTATTTAAATAAAAGGACAGCTTCAATATTTCGTTCCTTTATCAATTTCAGTTATCTATAATTAACTTTTAGCTTTGTTTGATTTCAATTAAAATAATTTTAACTAAAACTTTCTTGTCAATAACAAATTTCAGACCAAGTTTTTATTTACGCACAAAGTATAAGATAATTTGTGCGTGAATAAATACTACTTGGTCTGTGATTTTCTCGAGATTAATAAGCTCATTGTTTGTCTAGGAAAGTAAGCTATCCAAATAATACGGATATATGAATACTAAAAGAATATTTAATCTATTTAAGCATTGTATACTAACATTAAAATTATATTACTTAGTTTCTTTTTTTTAAAAAAATGTTTTTTATAAATTTAAACAATAGAACTGCATCTCCAGATTTCTAGTCGTTATCGTTGATATTACATTAGTAAGTAAAGTAGTAATAAGTACTGTAATGCAAGCTAAGAATGTATAATAATATAATATATTACTTTTCGTAAATATACACAATGGAGTCGAAGAAGCGCGTAGAATGCAATCGCGACTATTTTCTGCGTTACGTCATAATGATTATACAAAGAGATCAATAAAAAAATTGATCATCAATTATCAGTAATGTCTAATGCTTCCATCCATCCATATTTGTTTTATTTGAATATATAAAGAAATAGTGAGAAACGTTATTATAATCATGTGGAATGTACGTAATACATTTCATTAATTCATTTTTAACCCTTAAGTCTATGTCAACTTATGTTTGTTACCTAGGAATGAAATATAGTCCACTGTGACTTCCTCGTGTCAAGTTGATAGTTTAAGCGGCAAGTAAAACGACTTTAACGGACACATGGTACCTCTACATTTATTTCTGTCACTAACACTTAATTTAAATCATTTTTTCTCAATCAATTTTTTTTTTAAAAAAGAAAGGTCACCTTATGGTAAGTAACCATAGCTGCCCATAGATATCTGTAATAACAAGGACAGTACATGCATTGCCTTTCTTGGTATATGTAGCGTACAATATATATATATATATATATATATATATATATATATATATATATATATATATATATATATATATATATATATATATATATATATATATATATATATATATATACATTGTACGTGTGTATGTATAACGAATTGCGATGTTCCAATTTTTTTAAAACCTAAAAAAAAAGAATGTAAAAACGTGTATCCGAATGAAAAAAAAAATGCTATGAGGAGAGCGCAGCAGCATATTTGCGATTCAACTGTCAACCGCAGAGGCTTATCTCTATGTACTGTACATGTTGTTTTATTCCATATTCAAACAATGTTCTAGAATAAACGTCAATTGCAACAAGTCTAAACATTGCAGTGCAAAGACAATAAAAAAATGTCGTGTAAATAAATTAAGGAACTGAATATGGATGGTTTAATAAAGGATGTGAAAAGTGATGCACTTAACATACAACATATAATATAATTATCCTTCCCAATTTAAAAAAAAATTCATACAAGTGAGAACAAAACAAAGAATAAATCTTGTTAATAGGCTCTAAATAAAAAAATAATGTAAATATTGTCATCGTCTATTATATTTGTAATATTCATCGCTTTTATTCAGTACATCAAATGTATTTCCAAATAAGTCAACTGTATTTTATAAATAATTATTTTGTTAACTATCAAATATACGTAAGATACAAGTAAGATAATTTTGTTTTCTATTTAGAGTTGCATATTTTCTTATCAAAAGGTCCATAGCAATAGTTTGTCCTTGATAACGTGTAAAATATATGATTTAAAATTAGATACTAATTCAAAAATGGAATTATAAATAATACGAAATCGTAAGAAAAATGAAACTTACCGCTGCAAGTGATCGTGGCAAAATCTACGACAGTCTTAGATACAGGTTATATTTACAACTAGACTATCCCGTAAACGTCCGTCACGCACCGAAACCGGGCGCCGACTGCTTGCGTCGATCGATACGTCGGCCATTACTGCGTTGCGTTTTGTTCAAAGCGATAACCAAAAATTAATATTTGGCTTCAAACCTTACATATATCTCTACTTTTATTTCATCTACAAATTTTGTACAAATTATTTGTCATAAAACCATTAAATATTGTTCATAATTGTAACATCTGAAACATATTCTTATCCTACAATTTCCATGTCAGCATTCTATTATATATCATAAACTTTTTCCATGAAAGTAGTCAAACGAGTACGCCGGTTATCTGATAGAATGTACTTACCACTGTTCATGGACATCTTCAACACCAAAGGCACTGCAGATACCTACCTAAGGGTAAGGATGTAAAAAATGTGAGCGGAAGGATTTAATGGAAAAGAAAGAAGGAAGTAATAGGAAGGGGAGAACACAACGCCGATATTTTATGAGCCTCTTCTGATGGAACTGGTCTATTCAGTGTGGCCGTATTGCTTTTAAAATGAACGTTTTATTTTTTTGTAATATTTTTTGAATATAATGTAATATGCGTAGTTATATCTAAAAAATATTATCTTTATAGTAGTATATCGTTCTAGACGAATACTTTGTCAAGAATGGCATAATATTTGCCTGTAGCATGAATGGGCCGGCTCTCCTGGGGAAGTACCACACTCCCGCAGAAAACCGGCGTCTAATTGGTAGCTTAGCTACCGCGCTTCGTATGGTGAGTGGCTGAGTTCCGTAGGCACTCCCTCCCTCTCCCCTCCCCCTCCCCTTCCCTCTCCCCCTCCCCTTCCCTCTCCCCCTCCTATTACCACTCCCATAATGACATTTTCGTTAAAGATCGGCAACACTTCCACACTGCCTATGGCGCTGCAGATGTCTATGGGCGGCTTTCCATCAGGTGATATAAGTTGAAAGATTCGAGCTGTGGTGCGATTTTCTACCGCGTATGGCTAGAACGAATGAGAAAAAAAAACTAAGAAATTAGTCAGAATAAACTGCGTTCGGAACCGGCCGTGTTTTATTAGTACCCTAATACATTACACTGAGGTAAAAGTATATATGTGATTGCTTACCCTTATGTACATACATATACTCTCTCTATCTACAATAAGGTTTCAGAAACAGATTAAAGTTTTGTTATTTTGAGTAAATTGATATATATTAAATTGGTATTGGTTTCTATTAAATTGAATTAAACACTTAATTTATGGATTTTTTTTTCAATTAAACCCTATAAGTAGTCTACGTTATGATAATGAGAAAATTAAAGTTTATAAACAGAATTTGGCATCTTCTATACTCTGCCGGTGACGGGGCCTCGGGAATGAACATTTGGCATCTTTCTAAATCATCTTTCTATATACAAAGTATCATTAAGACTACTCTTACCCTGTTAAAATATTATATTTGTTTACAAATAACTCTGCTTAAATAAGTTCATAAATGCATTTCATATTCACAACTCATAACACACTACAAGAACATTTTTTAAAATAAGTGGCAGGTAACAAATGTGCGCTGAATATTGTATCAGAATGTTAGAAGTCAACTCGTTGCAAGCTTAATCGTTTCTAGAGAGCACCACTCGACTTGCAATGGAGTACGTACAGAAAAATTGCAGAAAGATATCTGCGTTGGAGTGTTAATATTTCTCAATCTTCAAATTAAATTTATTATTATACTTTTAACGTAATATGATTAAAAGTTGAAGTACTTTTCATACAGAAATTTTAAATAATCTCTCGAAGTTGAAAGTAAAGTAAAGTAAGTTTAAAAAGAGACAAATACTTAAAGCCTTTCTTAATTCCAACAGAAAGTTATTTTATTCATTGTTCACATTCATTATACAAATACAATTAAATTATCTTAACATGTAATTAATAGGTTTTTAAGAGAACTTATATATTAAACACTAACGTTGAAAAATTCGTAAGTAATTTTGATATCAATAAAACGTTTCGTGAGAAATCATTTTAATTACTCAATTATATAAGAGCTTTTTTATAGAATAATATACATTCTTCCTTATATGATGGAATTAGATTTTGGTTCGATTGCAGATCGCATATTGCAGTGTATATGTTTATAACATAGTGTAAGTTACAATGGACATTCACAAAATAATGATTTGATTGTTTGTTAAAAAAATTCTAAAAGCATTCGTTAGAGGGATTGTTTTCAAGGAATTTTTATTAAAACAAAGCCGACTACAATTGTGTTATACGATCCTCAAAATAAGTGAAAGAATAAGAGGAATAAAAATGTCTAAGTTTCAACCGAGACACTAACCCATATATCTTAGTTAAAAATTCAGGTTTGCCACAACTATATTATATACAAGCATATTTGAGTTAGCCAAATCAAACTAATGCCCATCTGATTGTTGCCATTCTATTACTACAAAAACCAACATACAGTAACGTCTAGGTAAGATTGAGTCCAGTGGTAATACAACAGCAAATTTTTAATAATTTTTGTTTTTATTAATCAGTATTACTATATAACTGGTTGTTTTATAAAGTTAATTTATTTCCAGCTGTTTTAAATTGTTAAAAAACTGGCTGCAGAATCCATATTGACCGATAGATATTCCAACGAGTTTTATAAATAAATAAAATATAATATTAGATAAACAATAAAATATTAGATATATCTATGAGTATTACTGTAACCGATAGCCGATTAGAAATTATTGAGAGAGCAGAAGCTATAAGAATTTTCTGGGAACGACTACACAATATTTGACAATGCCCATCTGATTGTTGCCATTCTATTACTACAAAAACCAACATACAGTAACGTCTAGGTAAGATTGAGTCCAGTGGTAATACAACAGCAAATTTTTAATAATTTTTGTTTTTATTAATCAGTAATACTCATAGATATATCTAATATTTTATTGTTTATCTAATATTATATTTTATTTATTTATAAAACTCGTTGGAATATCTATCGGTCAATATGGATTCTGCAGCCAGTTTTTTAACAATTTAAAACAGCTGGAAATAAATTAACTTTATAAAACAACCAGTTATATAGTAATACTGATTAATAAAAACAAAAATTATTAAAAATTTGCTGTTGTATTACCACTGGACTCAATCTTACCTAGACGTTACTGTATGTTGGTTTTTGTAGTAATAGAATGGCAACAATCAGATGGGCATTAGTTTAATTTGGCTAACTCAAATATGCTTGTATATAATATAGTTGTGGCAAACCTGAATTTTTAACTAAGATATATGGGTTAGTGTCTCGGTTGAAACTTAGACATTTTTATTCCTCTTATTCTTTCACTTATTTTGAGGATCGTATAACACAATTGTAGTCGGCTTTGTTTTAATAAAAATTCCTTGAAAACAATCCCTCTAACGAATGCTTTTAGAATTTTTTTAACAAACAATCAAATCATTATTTTGTGAATGTCCATTGTAACTTACACTATGTTATAAACATATACACTGCAATATGCGATCTGCAATCGAACCAAAATCTAATTCCATCATATAAGGAAGAATGTATATTATTCTATAAAAAAGCTCTTATATAATTGAGTAATTAAAATGATTTCTCACGAAACGTTTTATTGATATCAAAATTACTTACGAATTTTTCAACGTTAGTGTTTAATATATAAGTTCTCTTAAAAACCTATTAATTACATGTTAAGATAATTTAATTGTATTTGTATAATGAATGTGAACAATGAATAAAATAACTTTCTGTTGGAATTAAGAAAGGCTTTAAGTATTTGTCTCTTTTTAAACTTACTTTACTTTACTTTCAACTTCGAGAGATTATTTAAAATTTCTGTATGAAAAGTACTTCAACTTTTAATCATATTACGTTAAAAGTATAATAATAAATTTAATTTGAAGATTGAGAAATATTAACACTCCAACGCAGATATCTTTCTGCAATTTTTCTGTACGTACTCCATTGCAAGTCGAGTGGTGCTCTCTAGAAACGATTAAGCTTGCAACGAGTTGACTTCTAACATTCTGATACAATATTCAGCGCACATTTGTTACCTGCCACTTATTTTAAAAAATGTTCTTGTAGTGTGTTATGAGTTGTGAATATGAAATGCATTTATGAACTTATTTAAGCAGAGTTATTTGTAAACAAATATTTTAACAGGATAAGAGTAGTCTTAATGATACTTTGTATATAGAAAGATGATTTAGAAAGATGCCAAATGTCCATTCCCGAGGCCCCGTCACCGGCAGAGTATAGAAGATGCCAAATTCTGTTTATAAACTTTAATTTTCTCATTATCATAACGTAGACTACTTATAGGGTTTAATTGAAAAAAAAATCCATAAATTAAGTGTTTAATTCAATTTAATAGAAACCAATACCAATTTAATATATATCAATTTACTCAAAATAACAAAACTTTAATCTGTTTCTGAAACCTTATTGTAGATAGAGAGAGTATATGTATGTACATAAGGGTAAGCAATCACATATATACTTTTACCTCAGTGTAATGTATTAGGGTACTAATAAAACACGGCCGGTTCCGAACGCAGTTTATTCTGACTAATTTCTTAGTTTTTTTTTTCTCATTCGTTCTAGCCATACGCGGTAGAAAATCGCACCACAGCTCGAATCTTTCAACTTATATCACCTGATGGAAAGCCGCCCATAGACATCTGCAGCGCCATAGGCAGTGTGGAAGCGTTGCCGATCTTTAACGAAAATGTCATTATGGGAGTGGTAATGGGAGGGGAGAGGGAAGGGGAGGGGAGAGGGAAGGGGAGGGGGAGGGGAGAGGGAGGGAGTGCCTACGGAACTCAGCCACTCACCATACGAAGCGCGGTAGCTAAGCTACCAATTAGACGCCGGTTTTCTGCGGGAGTGTGGTACTTCCCCAGGAGAGCCGGCCCATTCATGCTACAGGCAAATATTATGCCATTCTTGACAAAGTATTCGTCTAGAACGATATACTACTATAAAGATAATATTTTTTAGATATAACTACGCATATTACATTATATTCAAAAAATATTACAAAAAAATAAAACGTTCATTTTAAAAGCAATACGGCCACACTGAATAGACCAGTTCCATCAGAAGAGGCTCATAAAATATCGGCGTTGTGTTCTCCCCTTCCTATTACTTCCTTCTTTCTTTTCCATTAAATCCTTCCGCTCACATTTTTTACATCCTTACCCTTAGGTAGGTATCTGCAGTGCCTTTGGTGTTGAAGATGTCCATGAACAGTGGTAAGTATAATACATTCTATCAGATAACCGGCGTACTCGTTTGACTACTTTCATGGAAAAAGTTTATGATATATAATAGAATGCTGACATGGAAATTGTAGGATAAGAATATGTTTCAGATGTTACAATTATGAACAATATTTAATGGTTTTATGACAAATAATTTGTACAAAATTTGTAGATGAAATAAAAGTAGAGATATATGTAAGGTTTGAAGCCAAATATTAATTTTTGGTTATCGCTTTGAACAAAACGCAACGCAGTAATGGCCGACGTATCGATCGACGCAAGCAGTCGGCGCCCGGTTTCGGTGCGTGACGGACGTTTACGGGATAGTCTAGTTGTAAATATAACCTGTATCTAAGACTGTCGTAGATTTTGCCACGATCACTTACCACTCTTGCAGCGGTAAGTTTCATTTTTCTTACGATTTCGTATTATTTATAATTCCATTTTTGAATTTGTATCTAATTTTAAATCATATATTTTACACGTTATCAAGGACAAACTATTGCTATGGACCTTTTGATAAGAAAATATGCAACTCTAAATAGAAAACAAAATTATCTTACTTGTATCTTACGTATATTTGATAGTTAACAAAATAATTATTTATAAAATACAGTTGACTTATTTGGAAATACATTTGATGTACTGAATAAAAGCGATGAATATTACAAATATAATAGACGATGACAATATTTACATTATTTTTTTATTTAGAGCCTATTAACAAGATTTATTCTTTGTTTTGTTCTCACTTGTATGAATTTTTTTTTAAATTGGGAAGGATAATTATATTATATGTTGTATGTTAAGTGCATCACTTTTCACATCCTTTATTAAACCATCCATATTCAGTTCCTTAATTTATTTACACGACATTTTTTTATTGTCTTTGCACTGCAATGTTTAGACTTGTTGCAATTGACGTTTATTCTAGAACATTGTTTGAATATGGAATAAAACAACATGTACAGTACATAGAGATAAGCCTCTGCGGTTGACAGTTGAATCGCAAATATGCTGCTGCGCTCTCCTCATAGCATTTTTTTTTCATTCGGATACACGTTTTTACATTCTTTTTTTTAGGTTTTAAAAAAATTGGAACATCGCAATTCGTTATACATACACACGTACAATGTATATATATATATATATATATATATATATATATATATATATATATATATATATATATATATATATATATATATATATATATATATATATATATATATATATTTGTACGCTACATATACCAAGAAAGGCAATGCATGTACTGTCCTTGTTATTACAGATATCTATGGGCAGCTATGGTTACTTACCATAAGGTGACCTTTCTTTTTTAAAAAAAAATTGATTGAGAAAAAATGATTTAAATTAAGTGTTAGTGACAGAAATAAATGTAGAGGTACCATGTGTCCGTTAAAGTCGTTTTACTTGCCGCTTAAACTATCAACTTGACACGAGGAAGTCACAGTGGACTATATTTCATTCCTAGGTAACAAACATAAGTTGACATAGACTTAAGGGTTAAAAATGAATTAATGAAATGTATTACGTACATTCCACATGATTATAATAACGTTTCTCACTATTTCTTTATATATTCAAATAAAACAAATATGGATGGATGGAAGCATTAGACATTACTGATAATTGATGATCAATTTTTTTATTGATCTCTTTGTATAATCATTATGACGTAACGCAGAAAATAGTCGCGATTGCATTCTACGCGCTTCTTCGACTCCATTGTGTATATTTACGAAAAGTAATATATTATATTATTATACATTCTTAGCTTGCATTACAGTACTTATTACTACTTTACTTACCAATGTAATATCAATGATAACGACTAGAAATCTGGAGATGCAGTTCTATTGTTTAAATTTATAAAAAACATTTTTTTAAAAAAAAGAAACTAAGTAATATAATTTTAATGTTAGTATACAATGCTTAAATAGATTAAATATTCTTTTAGTATTCATATATCCGTATTATTTGGATAGCTTACTTTCCTAGACAAACAATGAGCTTATTAATCTTGAGAAAATCACAGACCAAGTAGTATTTATTCACGCACAAATTATCTTATACTTTGTGCGTAAATAAAAACTTGGTCTGAAATTTGTTATTGACAAGAAAGTTTTAGTTAAAATTATTTTAATTGAAATCAAACAAAGCTAAAAGTTAATTATAGATAACTGAAATTGATAAAGGAAAGAAAATATTGAAGCTGTCCTTTTATTTAAATACTGATAAAGTAATAGCAATTGATTCATTTCAACTGCGATATTTTATTGAATGAGTTAATATCCCTTTCAACCTTTCATCAATATTTAATATTTGAGATTGTTATTGTGGAAAAGAGGATAGTTGCCAAGGCTTATGTTTATAGGACTGAGCACATTGAGGATTTAGTTGAAAATGAAAATATTTCTCGACTTTAACTGATAATTTCAAATTCGTATATATTGTTTGACTCAGAGATTAGAGAGAGCGGTCCAATGACTAGAGTACCTTCATTTTGAATGGTTCTGGTTTCAATAACTCGCTCATATCTGAAATTTATTCTAAACATAAAGTTCGTTTTTGAGTATCCGAATATCTACGTCTAATGCGTATCGAAGATATTGCACCTGCAGTCGTATCAAAAATAAAATCGTTTGAATTACCGATTGGAATGAGAAAATGCCATCCGTGGTATTTGCGCACACTACCGAATCGGCTAAGAAAACATTATTTTTATATTTTTTAAAAGATGGAAGCAAATGGTTAAGCTTGTTTCTTGATAGTAACCAATTACTGTTAACCATGGACGATGGGCTAGTATTGATATTTCTTGAGGGCTGTTTAAATTCAAAAAAATGATGCACAAGTTAAAAATATGGCAGAATTTCTATTCTTATTTTTCATAAATTTTTATACTCTTCTAAGTAATTGCATACTGAAATTGGAAATCATAGTATGAAACATTTATCGCAATAAAAGTGTAGTTATAGATTTTTATTGGCCCATACAAACAGAAACACTGAAATGTTTTTGTATTCAAAATGTAGCCCATTGGTTAAATGTTTATTAAAAATGTTAGTTATTCGTCTAATGAATTTAGTTACTTTTAGTATTTTATATACTTGTAGATTAGAAGACTAGCTTCACAATTTCTTAACTGTTGATAATTAATACTGTTTTGTTCGGGGTCACATCAGCTTCCGTGTAGTTAAACGTGTTAGCGCTAAATAAAGGCAGCCATCATAAAGTTCGCCCTGTGTTGGCTTCGGAGCGAATGTGTTGGGCTTACGAATTTCGTTCAAATATAAACAAAGGCCCGCCTTTCACTATGCCTTACAAAAATCTGCCCATATTTAAAAAAAATAACGTGTATTTATTTACAAGGGAACAATTCAATGACGTGTCAGTATGAGTAACCTACCTATCAAATATCACAAATCGAATCGTATTGAATCTCTCTCGTTGTCATCGACTGCGCTCCCGTTATTGATAATTGAACCCGTATCAAAGTGACATAAATCGGAGCATACACCATTATATAGGCAAAGTAAGTTTCGATAAGATAATTTTATAAGCATGTCAATATAACAAAAATTCTTTTCTCGATATTCCATTTCATTTATGTTCGCTTAGTTAATATTATAATAATAATTAATATAAATAATATATAAATAACGTATTGTGCGAAATAACAGTAGCATCAACTATGCAGGTTATGCCACTATTTACAGGCATAATGTACAAAAAATTTCCTTCGAATCGTCTATTATTCACCGCAAATAATTTTCTAAAGTTATTGGAGAAGTTGCATAATGCACATTTATTAAATCAAACTTTTGACGAGTTGTCTTAGTGGCGTGTCAGCCGCCTACAAATTTAATGATCAAAGTTCGATTGCCGCATCGTAAACAATGTATGTATAGTCTACAGACACTATTATGGTGAGTCTGATAATGTCCCATTTTTTTTTTTTTTTTTTTTTTTTTTTTTTTTTTTTTTTTTTTTTTTTGTATCACTTCATAGCGTTCCTGTACAAATGCTGCCTTTACTAACCTTTCACTTTCTCTACTTCATCAGGCTCATCTCTACAATTTGACCTATCCAAGGGGACAAAGTTAAACTGAGCTAATTTATAACCTGGTAAGGGAAAGGTTTCTAACAAGCAAGCTCTCTCTTGTTTCGGCTGCATTAAGTCTGTACTTTTGGACCCTAAGTGTCTTTTGTCAAACTTTGTACATTTTAATCGCACACATCGTTCAAGATATAATCATAACTAGCTTGTTTAATTTTTTTGAGACTTTCTTGCACAAAATATTGCCCGTATTGTTATTCGTAAATCCCAATCTGTTGGATTATTGCAGTAATTTAAACATTTTCAGTTTTACACTAATAACTGAAAATGGTAACATATTTTCAGTTAAAGTTGCAGTCCCATAAAGTGTTAAATTAAGATCTGGATTTCACATTTAAATACTTAAAAATAGTGGGTATATATAATCCGACAACAAGATTTTTAATGAGTTAAAAATACAGTAACTAGCTACTAATAATTTAAATAATATGTTTTTAAAAGTAAAATATATTTTAATAGTAAGAAACAAATAAAATTTGTCAAGAAAAGTCGAATAGAACCTCTATAACGATAAACTAAAACCAATATGTAATGTAATGTACTTATATATGTATATTACTTATTGCGTTGATGTATGTGTATGTCTTTTGTGATGACGCAGTGTGGTACTAGAATTGGCAATGTGAACATAAAGCTAGCAAGTACACTGTGGCGTGCAATAGACATAACTATGTTATAAATCTTGGCCATATGCCAATAACATCGTTCTTTCTACCGCCGCTTATCGTCTCCTGGTACAGCATATATATTTTATGGCCCTAGATAGGCAGTGCTAAAACTAGTACGAATATAAGGAACTCGGTATATTCATACTACTAATGGTCGTCCAGTGGTAAAAATTCGACCGTAATTTATTAATTTTTCTCTCCTAAAGCCTACCTAATATGCTTAAAAAGGAATACAAAGATATTATTACTTTACATATTTACAAGGCTATTAAATTATTTTTTATTGTAAACATATTAAGGTTGCAAAGTACCTTATGCGAGGGGTTTATTGTTATATAATATTAAAAAAAAATTAATGTATGTATACTTGTATGTATGGTATACATCCGATGCGTTATGTGACATATGAAATAAAAACTTGTTATGTCGAAATTGGATGCAGAGAAATAGCCATATATTTTTGTTCTGTAATAGCACCTTAAAATCTAACGTATATTTTTAATAACTATTTTAAAATAATACCGTTCGTAAGTACATACATCTATTGTACGTACGAGCAGGGTTTCCGATTCTAAATAACTTCTTGATCCCGCTGCAGGATGATAAGGTAATGTGAGTGAGCTTTTACCCTGTTTGACGGCGGATTCGAGTTATCTTTATTGCTAATCGGGCGAAGTGACGGTGTCGGGTGACAAAATGTGTGAATTTGAAATAATTTATGACTTTAAGGATCGTAAAGTTTTGGTTTTTGGTGCTTATAATTTTTTGCTCTTGCGTTATTAATTGTATGATAATGTATCGTGAGAATATATTCAAAGAGTTTAAGACTTCAAATAGCTGGTTGATGTTCTTCAAAATCGAAGTTGATTTAGATACTGGTAGCAACTGAATTATCAAATTACGCATCTTATGAAGGAAAAAATAGTTTGCGCAAAATAATTTTCGCTTTTTGTTTATTATAAATATTATTACCTACTGCGTGATACTGTTACATAAGAAATATCATGATATTGTTTTCTTTTTTTCAACAAGCACTATGAAAATTATTCATCGCAGAATATAAGAACGTAAAACTCTATGTTCTTTGTTTTGAAACTGAACACATTACACTCGTATGAAACCTCATTCCATTTCAATATTAACTATTGAAAATGAAAAAATATATCTATTTTTTTTTAAAAGTATCAATTAAAACTGGCAAGCAATCTTAAAGATTATTACATTTTTGTTAAGTAATATCTCAAAAGGCGTTGCGGTCACACCTTTGTGTTTTATTACAAAGCGCTGCTGTTGATTACTAATAAAAGGAAAACGAACACTCTTAACAATTCGACTTAATTGGTTCAGTGGCCTAGTTACTTTTTCTTTTATTTTAAATGGTTTTGGATTTATATCTAAATAGAGATAAGTACTTGTAATAGAGTAATCAAAGAAAACATAGTAGGAGAGTCATCTACGCTAATGACATACTTTAAATATTAATATTATCCATAGTAAAGCCAATGACTGTAAGGTGCCCGCTTTTTACAAAGGAGTTTATGTACCTATGTACCTATAGCATGAGTCTGTATCGAACCACCTTGGACAAGTTAATCATTGGCTAGTGCCCATTCCTCGTATTATTCTTATAATATTGTTATTGTTATATGGTGTCAAAAAATAATAATAATCATTTATTTCGACACCAAGTTACATATATAGGTTACAATATAGAGAGAAAATATGTATAAAAATATGTATATGTATGTGTGTATATATATATATAAAGGGGGGGGGGGGGTGTGTGTGTGTGTGTGTGTGTGTGTGTGTGTGTATATATATATATATATACAGGTTCGTTAAAAAAAAAAAAAAACGGACGGTGGCTTCCATACCTTGTTGATGTTCTTAATTGATTGAGGGGGGGGGGGGGGGGGGGGGGGGGGGGGGGGGGGGGGGGGGGGGGGGGGGGGGGGGGGGGGGGGGGGGGGGGGGGGGGGGGGGGGGGGGGGGGGGGGGGGGGGGGGGGGGGGGGGGGGGGGGGGGGGGGGGGGGGGGGGGGGGGGGGGGGGGGGGGCCCCCCCCCCCCCCCCCCCCCCCCCCCCCCCCCCCCCCCCCCCCCCCCCCTCTCTCTCTCTCTCTCTCTCTCTCTCTCTCTCTCTCTCTCTCTCTCTCTCTCTCTCTCTCTCTCTCTGTGTGTGTGTGTGTGTGTGTGTGTGTGTGTGTGTGTGTGTGTGTGTGTGTGAGAGAGAGAGAGAGAGAGAGAGAGAGGGGGGGGGGGGGGGGGGGGGGGGGGGGGGGGGGGGGGGGGGGGGGGGGGGGGGGGGGGGGGGGGGGGGGGGGGGGGGGGGGGGGGGGGGGGGGGGGGGGGGGGGGGGGGGGGGGGGGGGGGGGGGGGGGGGGGGGAGGGGGGGGGGGGGGGGGGGGGGGGGGGGGGGGGGGGGGGGGGGGGGGGGGGGGGGGGGGGGGGGGGGGGGGGGGGGGGGGGGGGGGGGGGGGGGGGGGGGGGGGGGGGGGGGGGGGGGGGGGGGGGGGGGGGGGGGGGGGGGGGGGGGGGGGGGGGGGGGGGGGGGGGGGGGGGGGGGGGGGGGGGGGGGGGGGGGGGGGGGGGGGGGGGGGGGGGGGGGGGGGGGGGGGGG
>JASFAT010004006.1:0-16750 GCA_031353405.1 Baronia brevicornis
GTTACTTGAGGTTAATTTGTAAATATTGGATTACCTTATTACACATATACAGGATATGTGTAATAAGGTAATCCAATATTTATAAAGTCTTAAAATTAATATCGTCTATAAAATCATCGTCTTCACTTTCAGATTTTTCGTGATTTTGTATATTTCTGAGAGTATTCAATAAAGTACCGTTTACTTCAACCTTTTCTTCAGATGACGCGTCAATGTATTCTAAGTCATAAACAATCCATTTTCTTTTAGCCCCATCTTTTGTTAGAGTCAGCCAATTTTTATATATGAGTTTACTTAATTTTACGAGGAAAGGCCTTTGAAAGGCCCTTCTTTAACAAAAAAGTACTAGAGTGCCTTGGCAAGTGCCATTAAATGTTGGATTTCGTTATTACACATATCCTGTATATGTGTAATAAGGTAATCCAATATTTATAGTCTTAAAGTCATCCTTATTATAATTAAAATAAATATAGACTATAAAATCATCGTCTTCACTTTCAGATTTTTTGTGATTTTGTATATTTCTGAGAGAATTCAATAAAGTACCGTTTACTTCAATTTCTTCTTCAGATGACGCGTCAATGTATTCTAAGTCATAAACAATCCATTTTCTTTGAGCCTCATCTTTTGTTAGAGTCTGCCAATTTTTATATATGAGTTTACTCAATTTTACGAGGAAAGGTCTTTGAAAGGCCCTCCTTTAAAAAAAAGTACTAGAGTGCCTTGGCAAGTGCCATTAAATGTTGGATTTCCTTATTACACATATACTGTATATGTGCAATACAGGATATGTGTTATAAGGTAATCCAATATTTATAAAGTCTTAAAGTCATCCGTATTGAAATTAATATCGTCTATAAAATCATCGTCCTCACTTTCAGATTTTTCGTGATTTTATATATTTCTGAGAGTATTCAATAAAGTACCGTTTACTTCAATTTCTTCTTCAGATGACGCGTCAATGTATTCTAAGTCATAAACAATCCATTTTCTTTGAGCCTCATCTTTTGTTAGAGTCTGCCAATTTTTATATATGAGTTTACTCAATTTTACGAGGAAAGGTCTTTGAAAGGCCCTCCTTTAAAAAAAAAGTACTAGAATGCCTTGGCAATGATGGTTACAATCAATCCTGTCACCTCGTTTCGGCTTGACGTAGAATTCTGGGACACCTGTATATTTGTTTAGATAATTAAAAAGAAAAATTATGTTTGGACTTTGGCAACATTTTTTACATTATCTGTGTCTATAAACGTTTGAAGAGAGTCTAATGTGTTCACGTTTATCACAATTTATTTTTAAGTTTCAAGTTTTAGTAAAATAAAATTTCTTTCTTAATACAGTGATCAACATAAATTAGGTAACCAGACAAACACATACAATATTAATTTTGTAAGCGTTTGTCTGGTTACATATGTTAATCGGAACTGATTACCACATAATTTTCCATTTGATGTTTTGACTGGACATGTATGTATATGATTAGTCGAAACATCAAATGTGGCCTAAGCGACAATTAGGACAAACACAACGGCTTGGCACGGAGTGTAATAAAGTGGGTCTGATAAAACCAGATACATATCTGGATATGTATATATTGGTTTAGACCAATACAAAATACTATATATATTGGACAGGACGGCTGCAGAAACAAATACTTTCAGTTTTCAAGAAAAAATATTAAGACAGGAGATACCATACTTATTTTTATTTATTCCTCAATAATTTGTATTTAACAATACTGTCAATACAAACATTAACATAATTGTTGCCAGATACATTGCAGGTAAAGTGTCTTCTGTCAGTGAGACCGATAATAATACATAGAAGACGGGAGACGGGAATTCCCGTCTTATATATTTTCAACTGTTGGCGACGGATGACGGAAATTCACGGTTTTTTGAAATCTGATGCAATAATTTAGCAAGACAACATAAAGACTTGAAAATAATGATAGGTGTAGTGATAATAATAAAAAATGTGCGGGAACTAAGGCTAGACACTTTTTAGCGTATACGGTCTTCAATGTATTAAGATTTATAAAATTTATCATTAAATATGCACTTTAAAAAAGATATTTTCACAAGTATACTACGAATGTATTGATGTACTTTGTAAAACAGAATTTATTTTCGTATTCCACGATACATCAAGAATAACTTTCCCATGGATAATCCTGATATAAAGCAAGGGAAGAATTAAATTGAACTGAAAGCCATTTTCACAGCTTAACGTTTAAGAGAATCAATATTGCACATTAGTGAAAAGTGTTACTTATATAGTCAATATACATTATAACCTACGAACCATTGGGTAGACCGCAACAAAAAGAACAGCATATGTTCAGATCAGCATCCCAATAATTCGCCGACTGCCTTTGCCCCACACTCACTCGCCCAATAAACCCCCCCACAGCTGCTGATTAGCGCCCAAACATAGGGTGTGAAGAACTCCTCAGGTCGTTCCTCTTCAACATATCGGAATTTTAAATCTGGAAATTTCTGCAAGAGAGTGTATTGTATTAAAAATTGCATTTTACAAGGCCTTTCTTATTTTCTACAGCCCATGTCCCACTGCTGAGCACGGGCCGCTCCAATTCTGGAGGAACGGACGTTAACCCACCACGTTTGTCCAAAACGCGGAATTGCGGGGGTTACCAAACTTGGAATAAACATCTGTAGGCCATACACATATTTATCACCAAAGCGGGGATCGAATCCGCGACCATTGACTTCGTGGGCGGGACTCCGCCACTGAGCCAGGGGTCTTTTTTAAATATGGCAAAAAACAACTACGCTGTATCCCAAATTTTTGTCAATTGAAATGAAGTTACAATGTCAGTTTTGCACATCGTATTTTTTTGTAAATATATATTTTCACTGACAAAATTGTTTTACATACATGATAATTGAAGCAAACAGAATATTTATTAATTAAATTTTAATTATCACAAACTGAGAAAGAAGTGTTCATTCATTGGACTATTTCAAAAGCATTGCCATACATTATATATTTTAAAATTGTTTTGCAATTTAAAATGAATTATTTTTACCTTTAACCTATCACTGGACCACTGTTCGGCGCCTTTCTTGATGCACTGCAGTACTTCTGTGACACTCAAGTCTCCTCCAGCGCCTTCTTGAACACGTTGCAATCGCGTCGAGAAGTACCCAATAACCTAGTTATTAATAATATCTAATAATAATGAAGTCTTTAATCGTCCGACCATAAAATAATAATAATACCTTATTTTTTTTAAAAAATAAACACTCATCAAATGCTTACATAATTTATGGTAGTTAAGAAATTAAGGTCTACGGAAGTTAACCCTTTCGGTACGGACGCATTCTACGTCGCGCCGTCCCCGCTGACCGAGCCGACGCGACAAGCGTCCGTACTTGCGGTACAACTGTAAGCGCCCGTCAGACGCACAATACCACGCTATCTTACGCAGAGCGAGTGCAGTCGCTCGTAAAAAAAAATGCTTAAAAAATTATAACATAATGCAATAGAAAATATAATTTAATAATATAAATGAAACTTATAATTTAATAATATAAATAAATATAATTGAGGGGTACAAAATAAACGAAAAATATAATAAAATGAAATGATGTGATAATGCAGAAAAATTAACACATACCGTGAAAATATTCCGAACGTCTGAGCGAGCCGAGACAAGCGTACTGTTCAAATATGTTTCTTATAGTGTTGCTCATTTCGTCAGTTTATTATTAGGCAGCGTAAAACAAGTGCAAAATACTTGCTTTGGATTACCATGGAGATAACATATATATTCTGCTCATGAAGAGTCGCGAGTGACCTTAGTCACCGTTCGTACATAACGAGCGTCAAATGTTGGGTGACCATAGTCACCGCTCGTACAGAGCGAGCGTCAGGCGTTGGGTGACTATAGTCACCGCTCGGACAGAGCGAGCGTCGGGCGTTGGGTGACTATAGTCAGGGCTCGGGCAAGTTTACAGCACAAAGTCTATTCCTAAATACATTGTTATAATTAAATTAATTTTCTGAATTCTATTATACTCCGAACGCAACGTAATTATAATAAAAAAATTGTCTCTTGACATATTCCACTCGAATTTTTGAAATATTTAAAGATAAGTCTAGAACTGGTGACTAATTCTAATTTTATGGAAAGTCCTTAGTATTATATTATAGATCTTGATATGGGCCCATGCGCCTTTAAATACATATATCTTCCTTACCATTTCGATGTTCTGGGCTATGTGATGATGATGCTGGTGTTGCTGATGTTGAAACAGGTGACGCTTGTGGAGTAACGCGTACACCAGGTTAAGGTTCGAAGGCAGCTGATGTGTGAGACAGGAGTTGATAATCTCTAGCAGCATCCGTATCACTTCGTCCAAAACTGCTATATGGTCCATCTAAAAGCAATACAAAAAGAAGGTTGAGATTGAGAAGGCTAAATTATTATAATTCTTCTGTCCGTGAACCGTTTGTCTGTATTTAGCTCTATCCTCAGTCATGCGAATCGACTTTTCTGTGCTTTTCACCTTAAACCAGTCTTTTATATTTTTAATCCAAGAAGTTCTTCCAATTAATTCTATTATATGTATATTCAGGGGTAGTTTTTGATACCAGGCAATAAAATGCTAGAACAATATGCCTCCTCCACTAAGGTGCCTTAAAAGTGACTAAAGGTTTAAAAAAAATATAAGAGACTATGTTAATATTCTTCTCGTCGCCCATACCACAAAGTCTGAAGACAAAAGTCTTCAACCAGTGCGTCCTGCCCGTACTCTCTTACGGTGCCGAGACGTGGACACTGACAGTCCGTCTCCTCGCCAAGCTCAAAGTCGCTCAGAGGGCTATGGAGAGAGCTATTCTCGGGGTTTCTCTGGTGGATAGAATTCGAAATGAAGAAATTCGCCGGAGAACCAGAGTCACCGACATTGCTCTTCAAGTTAGCAGACTGAAATGGCAATGGGCTGAACACGTTTGTCGGAGAACCGACAATCGTTGGGGTAGACGAGTGCTGGAGTGGAGACCGCGACTCGACAAACGTAGTGTGGGACGCCCTCCTGCTAGATGGAGCGACGATCTGCGCAAGGCGGCTGGCAGAGACTGGATGCGTGTAGCCGAAGATCGGGCTAGGTGGCGCGCCTTGGGTGAGGCCTTTGTCCAGCAGTGGACTGCCGCAGGCTGATATTGATATTGATGTTAATATTGTCAAACATGTAATAAAAAGCAATAAGAGTCAGAATGCAACAGTATTGCTCTTGTCATGTAGTGTTTTTATTCATATTTATTAGCTTGATTATAGATTGTAGGTGTATATGTGGGGTGCACCACAAGTATATATATATATTATATATGGCTCGGGTTTCTCAAGTTGCGCTTCCATTTCCCATTTCCACGAGGGTTGGGCGGTGGCAGAAATTCAGTTTTTCCGCTCAATGAATGGAGGTTTTGACTGAGGCATTGCCCATTTCCATCAGTATGTACTGTTAATTATGTATAAATAATTAAATGTGTATTCTTGTATGTGTGTTACTGCAGAGAAAATGAAATGTATCTATCTATCTATTATATCTTCTTTATTTGATTGTGTCTAAACTCTGTCACCTGATATAACAAAATATGTATCTTGTTATATCAGGTGTCAGATTTGAATGCACACAACATTTTTATTTATATATTTTGCGTCATGTTTTTGTAACGAAATTGAATCTTTGTGTAACTTACAATTTCTTCCGTCTTCTCTTCGGCGTGATGCGGTAATTCTAAACTGCTTATATCACCCCCTGTAAAATAAAAACAATGATATGACGTTAAGATATTAAGTATCGCTATCTTTCTAAGACGATTACTTGCCATCATTTCAATTCTAGTATAAAAAAGAGGTATTTTACTCTGTGATTACCAGACGCAGTGTGAAGTCTGACATTGAAGTGAGGGTATTAGGATAACATATCTCAATGTTTATGAGGTCAACGTCTAGCAGAGGGTTGTTAAGGCTGTATTAATGATGATTTTGTATAAGTAAACTAAATACTATTACATAAGCAATAAGCATACCTTCTATTTCAGTACACAGTCTTGATCTCCTCTTTGTCAGTGTTTCAAATAAGGAAACTAGCCTTTGAGCTACATATGGATGCAGGTTTCTGAATTCACCTGAAAACAATGTTATAAAATAAAAAAGTAGTACTTGGCATATTACCAAATGTAGTATAATTTTACAATTTTGCGATGAAGTTTTATATGAGTATTTATACTCTGAGGAACACACGATGCAGAAAACTTCAGAGTAGTGCATAGTGACTGTGTACAGTTTGTTGAAAGCCAAGTAAACCTCTAAAGTTTACCATTATTTAAGACCCCTCTTTCATTACTTTCCTCATTATCACACACCGTCACATCTTCTTAAGCGTATATGCAGATTTTATGTTGTCCCATTGGTTTGGCAGAAATTTTGTTAGGTTCCAGTTGATTACTTAATCAATAAAAAATTGAGTTTCCGGTCGGGAAGTAAGTTATTTAAGCCTATTCTGATATTAAATACGAACTAATTTGGTTTTCGGTCTGGAAGTAAGTGATTTAAGCCTATTCTGATATTAAATACGAACTAATTTGGTTTTCGGTCAGGAAGTAAGTTATTTAAGCCTATTCTGATATTAAATACGAACTAATTTGGTTTTCGGTCGGGAAGTAAGTTATTTAAGCCTATTCTGATATTAAATACGAACTAATTTGGTTTTCGGTCGGGAAGTAAGTTATTTAAGCCTATTTTAACATTAAATACGACCTAATTTGCTTAGTGACGAAGGTATCGCTTTCTGAGTCAATGGTCGCGGTTTCTACGCCCAAAAAGGTATTTATTCCAAGTCTGTGTATCTGGTTATATGGTAATAACCAGATCACTTATGTCAGGCTTGAACAAGCTTGATGAATGAGTGTCTACGGGGAGGCCTCATACATAATATCGGAACATATATGGGCTTTAAAATAATTTAATACAATTTATCCTATCGTGCATTGGGTTTCTGTCTGTGTATGGGCTTCTAATTTGTTCTGAACTTAGACTTTACTATTTCGCATGAGGATAGTGTTGAGTGTGAAAGCAAGGAAAGTATGCCGAAATCGTAGCAGATGGAGATCTGTGGTCTCTGCCCACCTCTACGAGAAACAAACGTGAACGATATGTCTGTACGAATTTTACTTTGTTTAAACCATTGATTATTTTAACTCACAGCTCATGTTAGCAATGGCAGCCAAACAATTTGTGTGCAAGTATTTATCCCGGACGCGCGCCATGTTGTATTGCAGTGCGCGGACTATCACGAGCACCATGAGACCGCCTAAAGAGATCTCCGATATTGCCCTTTCCGTGTACCAAGTTAAATTCTTTAATCTCTGAAAAAAGAAAAGCATCATTTTGAGACTATTTTGTACTAAAGCATATGCCAGTGCATGAAATCATCATTGCCTCGCAACAAAACTGTTTCATCTCAGGAAGGCGCAAGTACGCGTGGTAACCAGCATAATAACTGGACATGGTCCATTTAACAAACATCTACTTGTGCTAAGTGTAACCGACAGGCCACTGTGCACCGCCTGCATGGAGCAGGAGGAAACGGCTGCTCACTCCGTGCTTCGGTGCAGGGGAGTAGCCAACTACCGGATCAGATACCTGGGTGCACCCGAGTCAAGCCAAGTAAATCTTTCGGCAAGAATTTAAAATATGTAGTGTTTCTGTGTTTATACATTGGTTCGTAAACACTCAATATTATTTATTAGTCTTATTGATTTTTTTATTTACCAAATAATTTTTGACTTTTCATCTGAATGGATTTTCATAAAATAACGGCTGGCTCCATTAATCCCATCAATAAAAGTTTCTTACATTATTTAAATGATAGATAGATAGAAGTTTATTTGATGATAATTCAATCAATCATTATTTAAATCGTTATTAATAAATGAACTAAAATATGGTAAGCAAAATATAGCATTATTGTCCTGGTTTCCAGACTCTCTGTAATATTCTCTCTCTGAATAAGCTTTGAATCCTTAACACATTAAATTCGAATAGAAATCGCTTTTTTCACACCAGAGTACAATACACAATTATGAAATATACACTTATACATCAATTTATAATAGTTTATTTAAATTTATTCTCAAAATTTTTAAAAACTGTGGTAACGAAAAACGTTGCTTAGAATAAAGCTGTGGTAAAACAACCACAGCGCTGATTCACAGCTAAACTCTGCCACTCGCTTCACAAGCGTTTTTTTACTATTGGTCGTGGTAATAAAGAAAACATAAAATTGTTTATTAAACTAATCATGAAAATTGAAAGAAACAAAAGAACTGATTTATTACATGATGATAAAATTGTCATAGTTTGTTGAACTGTTCCTGGAAAAAAATCATGTTCCTGAAAAATATTTTATATGTATTTATATTATATGTAGGTATATAGGAAGTTGAATTACTCACAATCTGATGTACAATCTTGATGAGAGAGTCGTCTTCTGTTAAAATAAGTAACACTATCAATGACATGTATATATGGTGTGAATTACTGTCCGGTGCATTGTATAACACTTGGAGGATGGGTACCACCTGCAAGACAAAAAAATTTCAGAAAAAGAAAAACATTAGTGCGAGTGGGTTTTATTGTAGTTGGACTGTTAGATAGATATATACATATATATCGTCACATCTGTTTCCCGTAGGTGTAGACAGAGACCACAGATCTCCATCTGCTACGATATCGGCACATTTTCCTTGCTTCCTCCACACTCATCACTCTCCTCGTGCAAGCTCGCCGGTTAAGGGTACTCTTGACCTGGCCTTTACTAAAAACTTTGACTATTTTGTTAAGGTGTTTTCCTTGGTCTTCCCCTACCGACCCTTCCATCCACATCCACAAGGTAAATTTCTTTGACCAGTCGTGTTTCATCCATCCTCTCTCTGTACCCAAACTATCTGAGCACCCCTTTCTCAACTTTAGTCACGACACCTTCTTTTACTCCACATCGCTCTATTATAAATCCATTCCTTATACTATCAGTCAAAGTTACCCACACATACTTCTTAATGCTCTCATTTCCACCGCATTCAGTCTGTTTTCATGACTCTTCTGCCAAACCCAACTTTCACTACCGTACAACAGAGTCGGAATAAGCACTGCCCAATTAACGTCAGTCGGGCCTTTCTGACACATTTTTAGACACATTCTGACTTTTTATAAAAGAAAAGACTCCATTAACCTGATTACCAGCTTTTACTCGCCTTTCAATACAAGCATTATTTAGCTTAGTTGTAATGGTTAACAAGAATACCAGTAACAAGAATAAATAGATGTTTTTTTACTTTACATATTTTTATATATATTTACGCCTATCCCCTGCAAAGGTTGACAGAGACCACAGAGCTCCGTCCGCTACGATCCCGGCACACCCTCCCCGCCTCCTCCACACTCATTCATCCTTTCATCCATTCTTACACACACTAAATTGAAATTATTATCATTAAACAGTGTATTAAGGAATGATAGAAAGAACTCACCAAATTTTCAATCTGAGCTACGTTGCTGATATGCCGCTTGTAGGCTTTGCAGGAATGTAGCATCAGGTACAGAAGTAGTGTTGAATGTTCGCAGCCCGCCGTCGCACATAGAGCTTTATGTAACTGACAAAAGAAAAAAATCGTTGACCTAATTGTTAGAATTCATAAAACTAAATAAGCATTTTTTCTCACTTTTGATGCCATCGCAAGACTAAAGTTTAAAACATATCGTATGGATATAAATATTAAAACATATCCTATGGATTGTTTTAATGTTTATATCCATAGGATATGTTTGATTGACTAAGTTTTAAAACATACCCTATGGATATGTTTTAAAATTTAGTCATGTGATGTAAAATTTTAAAACATATCCTATGGATATGTTTTAAAATTTCGTCGTATTTCCTTAAAAAGATACCTTAAAGTAAGAACGGTTGTATATTATTTCTCAAACTATTTAAAGGTACTCAGTTTCTTTTGTTCCTGTAAAATTTTACTTATATGGACTTACGAAATCGAATAATGAGGGCAATGAAATTAATTAATATTTAGTTTGTGTTCAATATCCTACTTTTTTTTATGAAAGATGCAACATGGGCGGCGGTGATTGCTTATCGTCATTTGCCTTATGATGGTAAGCAATCACCGCGGCCTAGGGATATCAGCAACATCAAAGGCACAGCAGATTCGATTCTTACCTAAGGATAGACACTTAACAGTTGTCTTCCATAGAGTCTACTATACCTGATGCCTCGTGGTGAGGCGAAACCAGTGTCATTTGCAAGTTAGAAAAGTGGTAGTGTGTGTTTGGTGTTGTGGACAGTGTTTGGGAGGTGGAGAGTTGCTGATGGTCGTTTTTCGGTAAGATTTAGTTTAAGTTCCCCACAAATCCACTTCATCCAGTCGAAAAACATACATTATTAATTTTTTGTTTGCTTGTCGCGTTTCTTAGCTAAGTAAAAGTTCTAACTGTTCACATAGCAATGAGCTCCATTAATCAACAAGCAAATGGGTTAACTGATGGTATTATAAAATTAAAACACTCTTACCGCAGCCATGTCTATACGTGGCGGTGACATCTGTACTGTTCCATTGTCTCGCTGTGGAGTGGTGGCTGAAGTTTCTGCAAACATATATTATTTATTAATGCACTATATACATTATATTTAAAATTAAAATGCCTGCTCATCATAACAAATTCTTTGACCTATCTTTTACAGTACAGACTGTTTGGTTATGGTAATTTGTTGCTGCTGGAGATGAGATAAGCGAAGTATCTCCCGATTTTAAAAAAACTTGTCAAAAATCACTATCTATCCTCATAAATATCTATGTATCTAACTATTTATTCGTTTATTATTTACGGTTAACTCTTTTAACTTTATTATTTACGGTTAAATGTTTTTATCTGTAACATGCACCTAGGTCGTAAGGTGAGAAAGAAATAAATACGAGCAGGATTTTTTAATAATACGAGTAAGTGTCGGAAAGAAACTAAATCTTTCATATCAAATTAGACACACTTTGTGGCATTCGTTTGAATTTAAATTTTGCATAAATATTTTAATAAGAAATTACAAATTAATAAGAATATTCATTTTAGTATAGACTTTTAATACAAATAAATTGTAAAAGGTTTCACTTTAAAATATCACCTAAATAGAATGGAATGATTTTAATAAGAAACATTTTTAAAAATATTTATCTAATTCTCCAAATTCCAGTATTGATTTTTGAAGAGAGCATGTCCACGTTATAATACGTTAACATATTCGTTACATTGTATCATATCACCTGAAGCGTCTTCGCAGCACAGCAACGCATTTCTGTACAACTTATGCGTCATGCAGTGGTTGGCGAGTGCTAGAAGTAACAGACATGATTGGTTGGCAACGGGGTGTTCCTGTCTCAGTCGCTCTAGCAGCTCATGTCGGTCCAAAGGTGGCTGACTGTAGATACTAGGCCGTGTGCTTGAACTGAACGTCAGCATGTTCCAAAATCCCGCTGTAAAAGGTAGATAGAATAATTTATTTCCCTCTGCGGCAACAAACATGAATACACATTAAATTATTACATAATCAACAATATATACAGATGGAAATGGGCGATGGCTCAGTCAATGCCTCCACTCATTTAGCAGAGGAACTGATATTATTACGGAAATACTCATAGCTTTAATTTTATTATACCCATAAAAATTCCCATTTTCACATGGAGTTCTGTTTACATTGACTGAAACACCAACCTTAAGATTTAAGTGTTAAAAAAAGACTAAAAATAAAAAACAAATTTATAGTCATCTAAGCTAAAAATATTAGGATTATCTATACAAAAGCCAATGACTGTAGGGTGCCCATACTTTTTGCAAAAGAGTTTACTTTATGAAAGCTATATGCAAACAAGAGTCACTTGGTGATAAACAATCAGTAATTAATAAAACCTCACTTAAAACCGTCCACCTACAGTACTTAAGGCACTACAGGTACATTGCCTAACTTAAGATGAGAATGTGAACTGGAAGAGAACAAGATTTTAGATAAATGGATAGATAACTTATTTATTCAAGGCACAATATAAACAACATCGAAAGTAACAATCAAAATAAAAATTAGAGTCAAATACTAAACAAATTTCGGAATAACTTAAAATAAACATTTATGTGTCAAAGAAAAGGGCTTGACTCAGCTTTAATGCTGTAGATGGTTAACTACAGCGCTGGTCGTTTTGCCAACACCTGTTAAATCCCCTTCCACACACATAGTGTACACACTGCAAGGTTAAAAGGTAGGGGATTTAAGAACTTCGGGATGCCTGCACTCAACATTAGAAACTCGTAACACAGTAATGTGCTTAATGTGACATTAAATTAATTGACATGATATATTACTGATTTATTAATGATCAATTTGATCATTTTATTATTATTGCCTTGTAATTTTATTATTAATGTCCAGAAGCAAAATAACAAAGGTAAAAAAAAATCTTACATGCGAGGTTTATAAGGAGGCTTTCCCCAGAGCTGGTACCAAACATGGAGGGCGGTGCTGATGCCATATTAGACAGATTGAGGAGTAAGGTCTTGACCAGCAATGGTGCATGCATACTGTAACGTCCATGGAATAATGTCCTGAAAGAAGGAAACACCCAATATATTAATAATTCGGAGACATTTATTCACTAGAACTTTTATTTTAAATTCTTTTCCAACTACATTTTATTAAAGTATTCGTCTGCAGCGTGGCTGTACAGTGGTACAGCCACGCTGCAGACGAGCAGCTGTATACTTTGTCAAGAATGGCATATTTCTCATTCGCATTAATGGGCCGGCTTGCCCGGGGAAGTACCACGCTCCCGCAGAAAACCGGCGTCTGAGTGGTAGCTTAGCTACCGCGCTTCGTACGGTGAGCGGCCGAGTTCCGGAGGCCCAACACCCTCCTCTCTCGGGAATGGGAGATAATGACACTTTCCTTAAAGGTCGGCAACGCTTCCGCACTGCCTAAGGTGCTGCGGATCTCTATGGGTGGCGTTAATTGCTTTCCATCAGGTGACACACCTGCTCGTTTGCCTTCCTATCCTATAAACAAAATCATTTCAGGTTGTTCTTTAAGCATAATGGGTGTATCTCATTTCGGATATTACACTTATTCAACATCTTTTATTATACTCATAGAACAGTAGATATGTATATTATTTATTGTATACCAAAAACAATGATATACATTAATTGGTTATAATATTGTTTGAATCCAAAGGGCAGTTTTATCGCTAATAGCGATTCCAGATCACCGTTGGATTGACAAGATGTTAAAGTAGATAAATTTGGTGGATTAGTAACATACTGTCACTATGAAACAAAAACAACATGAAAGTATGTTTAGTTATATTCGTCATTAAGTGGTTTGACTAATATTCGAACCACATAATGACGAATTGAGCAATAGTGACAATTTTTATACATAGATTAAATGAATCTAGACATATAATTTAGTAAATGTAATAAATATGATATTACCTAAATATTAACGAAGTCTCGACGAGACGCGCCTGTCCTAGCTGGTTGGCAAACATATACACAGACATTAGGACCAGCATTGTATTTATGCACTCCAGGTGTAGGTAATATGTGTTATCTCTGCAACAGCAGTAAGCAAAAATTAGTCTGGTATGGACATATGTGCATGAAAAATACTTTGCACTGACAATTGTATTGTCATTTACATAATATGAATACAAAAGTCGTGATTTGTACGTAGTTGCGAGTATGTGTATGCGTGTGTGTATGTTTGTGTATGTGGGCGAGAGTGTGGGCGTATACATATTGAGTCCGCATATGCCTACGTTTGTGTGTGTGTGTGTGTATATATGAACTAGTCTAATTCTTTTTATTTATTTAAATTCATAAGACTTGTTTTGCCGACAAGGCGATACTCACGTGACAGGTACATCAATAATAATTCCAATAAGAGCGTCAATAAGCATTTCGACTCTGCTATCTCCTCCCATAAGCTTGGGAGAGGTTGGGGGTTCAGCAGCAGTTGGGATTTGTGCTGGAGAGGTAGTTAATACTGGAGAATTTGCTGAAGAACTTTGATTTTCTGCAGATGGCTATAAATTTAAATATATTTATTAAAAGTTTATGAAATAAAAATAGTTCTTTTTTTATTAAATGACCTAGTTTTTTTGTTTGTTTAGTGTCAGCAAATGAAAAAGAAACATTTTTTATATATTTTGTTCAGGGAATAATATTCATTATTAGAAGATATTTAAAGAAGAAGGACTTCAGACATCATTCGGAAGAATTTTTCTGTACAGTTATTATCACTTATTTTTTTATACAGTTTCATACGACGATTAGAACAGTCATGATGCTATTAGTATATGTTAATTACGGGATATCATATGTATAAATCTTTCAGAAATTGCGTTTTCTCTTTCAATTAATACATATAAATAAAGAAATAACTTTTACTTAATGTTGTAGTTGTTATTAGGTGTACCAAGACTCAATTTAAAATTTGAAAGAGTTTTATTAAGAAGGAATAATGTGGTAATAAGGTTACTTTTAATGTCCCTCTCAAAAGTCATTTAAAATCCATGTAAATATAGAATAGGTGGTATGAAAAAGGTCATGAGATACTGCTTGTGTATAATGTATGCGGATTTCTTACGGCATTCTTGGAGTCTTTGACATCTATGGGTCCATTTGGTGTTCTTGCATTTACGTCCAGATGTCGACAAAGTTCATACTCCGGTACCATTTCCACCAGATACTTGGTAACCGCTCGTATTACAAACAATGCATTGAAAGTTTGCCATGCCAGCATCACACTGTAAGTTACATCAAAAAGAAATAATAAATCATAAATCAAAGTTGGGTCTTGCAATTTATTAGTGAACAACTAATCAATTACAAAACCAAACTTGGTGCAAAACATGAATTTTACATCTATTTACTTTTTAATCACACTTTCTATGAGAAAGCCACATTAAGCAGTTATACAAGCATATAAGTTATAATGGCCATATAAACTACTTATGTTAATTTTTAGAACACTTTTTTTTTAATGTATTAAATAATAATTTATTATTATTATTATTATTTTTGCGTTCCTTATTAAGTTTTATTTAAAAGCAATGTAAATGTATTTCTCTTTCTAAATTTCAATTAACTTCTTTGCTACATATACTTTAGTTTGGGATATAGATGCTGAAGAAAATAATTCAATATATTTATAAAAAAGAAAAAATATGATAAATTTGATTTAATAAAGTAACACTGTCATTAATTTTATATAGTATTGTGAAATGTAATGTGTAAAAACAGTTTTTTTACACACAAGATGTGACATTTACACACATATATGACATATATGTGTATAATATTTATACTGCAAGGGAATGAGATTACATTATATAGTGTTTTCTATTCTCATACTTTAGTTAACATAAGCATCTTGCATCATTTGTTGAAGTTGAAAACTTTAAATTAGTACAATGTGTAATATATGTGGATTAAAATGTAAAATAATTTTTAAACTTGGTAACTACATTAAAATAAGAAAACCCTATAAGTATCCTACTCCAGATACTCTGCATTCATTTCATTATTTCAAAGTTGTTTTCTAAAGGTTTCACTTCTACCATTGTGTGAACTACACATATTTTTTTCCCAGCCTATGTATGTCCCAGTGCTGGGCACAGGTTTTCCTATTTCTGGAATAACTGATATTAGCCCATCACACTTGGAGGAGATCTCCCGTGGAGGAGATCAGCAGGGCATCCACTCTGAATAAATATCTGCAGGCCATACATATATGTATATTGCAATACAGGAATTGAACCCACTACTAAGCCAATTAAATCTTTTATTTTATCAGTCTGGTGTTATTATTTACTTATCACTGTTGGGTGCTGCTAGAAGTTCTGTCGCGCGTGTAATGAAAACCTGCACTAGAGAGCCCAGATTACCAGTCTGTGGATTATTTTGTAAGAATTTCTGGAGTAGAGCTTCAGCACTAGCATCAAATGTCAGCTGTTCATCACTGAAATATAAATACATTATTACATTACCACACAGTCAATAAATACTAACTACTGATTATAAAAATGGTTTTTGTATAGCAATATAATTATGTATATGGATTATAACTTACATATTGCCAGGCAATTTAATATTAAAAGCTAATAGCTGATTCCAGAAAGGGTCATTGGGACTAATTATTTCTGATGAACAGAATTTATCTAAGAGTTCATTGGAAGATATCTCTGTGTATCGACTGATTGCTACACCCATGGTTTATCTGCAATAACACATATAATGTTATAAGTAAAATCACACATAATGAAAATTTGAAATTATATTAATGTTTAGGTTTGTATAATTTGGGTAAAATGAAGAGATATTAAAATTAAGTGGCAGAATTAAGTTTTCAACCTTAACTACTACTTTCTAAGAAAGATAATTCAACCATATTTATTTTAGGTTATAAGTCGAATAATCCTTGTTTGGAAGTAGTAGTTAAAGTTGAAAAATTAATTCTGCCACCAGACATTCGTCATGTTACAAAATATAAAAGAGAAATCAACAAATGGAAATTTATTTTGTAGCAGGAATTAGTTGCATAGTAAAATTATAGCTAATAAATGTCAAATAAAATAGCACCTCTAACATGTCATAATATTTGTTTCT
>JASFAT010002936.1:0-112764 GCA_031353405.1 Baronia brevicornis
TGTAACGTATTTACTAGTAATTTCAATAGTCGCTTCGTACGACATTCGTAAAAAAGAAAAGATGGGAGAAAACAAATTTATGCACTACAGAAAGAAGAGCAATTTTTCGTGTTTTTTTTTAAATTTATATAAATATAAGTAATGTTTTTTGTATGTTTATCCTCTATGCGTTCCTCAGATTATAAAACCAAATACGTTTTACATAGCATTGCAAATCACGCCGGATACACCTAATAAGCTTATAAAGGTTAGCTTTAACGTAAATTACCATTGCGTAAAACAGTGTTAACCATGGAATCCTTTTTATTCATCCAACCATGAACAATTACGGCAGTAGGTACAGAAGCATCGAAGTTGGAGTAGGTAATAGAGTCTTGATTATTCATAACAAGTATCTGCTCCGTGTCAGGATTACGTCTAGAAATATATTGCAATTAAAACTATCATTATAATAAGGATACGGCTGTCCATTGCTGTACATAGTCCCCCAAAAGACGAGCTACCTAGCCTTAACATGACCTACACGTATCCGGTTTCTAAAAGCCGCCTTGCGCAGTTCGTAGCTTCATCTAACTGAAGGTTTTGCTTAGATGCGGCCTGCAATCCAACACGCATCTACTTCAAAGAATGTCAGTTCTGACAAACATGATCGTCCCTTTGCTACTTCAGTTTTCAATGTTAGTGACTTTGAATCACCGATGCAAATAAAAATAACTTTCTGCGATTGTTCATCGTATTTGCCGCTAACAAATCCTTTTACTGTAATTATTCTGTAACGATCATTTTTACTGGCACAAATTATATTTTTTTTATAGCCAAGCAGGCAAACGAGTATACGGTTCACCTGGTGGTAAATGACCACCGCCACCCATAGACATCGACAACGCCGCAAACGTCGCAGATGCATTCTTCCTGCTAGGAGTGTTAAGGACATAACGAAAAAGTTCTATTCCTCAATAACAGTAGAGATATTCGTCAATATCTTAACTTCAAATTACACAAAATAACTCGATTTACTTATTATGCAATAATTACTTATTCTGACATTTATATATGGGAACAGGAAGTAGATTCTATATGTAAAAGTTTATAAACAATTTGTATATTTTTTTATTACACTTTTTTGACAATATAAGTTTCACTTACCTAGTGAACAAATAGTATTGATTAGTATCACCACTTAATCTAAGATCCAGTTGGTGTAAATCTGGTTTTGCTTCAAGATCAACAAGATGCATAACGCCTTCGTCATCCGGAAACTCAATGTAACGTGCTTCGTTATAATCCGTTTCATTAAACGTGTTGTTATGTTCGACAGCTAATGCTATTTTAATATAATAAATAAATAAATAAATGAAATAAATCCTTTTTATTTTTATATATACGTTAACATTTCAAACTTTTGTTAGTAACTTATATGTACTTAATTGTTAATAATTTTCTTCTTATTATCTAGAATATTGACTATTTTTGAGTAAAATATTAAATAAAATTGTAAATTTTTTAATTTTGCTTTTTTTTTCATTTTAAATTTCCCTCCAAAACTTTAAAATATCGGTCACGTGGTACGTAAAAAAAGTGACGATTACACTTGCGTTTGCCGCCACGTGACTTGATAGTAATTACATTTAAATTTTATTTTTTTACATTTATTTATTTACATATTATTAAATAAAATTAAAATTTAAAAACAATATTGTGTTAGAGAGTTTTTATCATGGAAAAAGCTGCTTTCCGGCATAAGTATATATATATATATATATATATATATATATATATATATATATATATATATATATATATATATATATATGTCAAGTCCCATTAAGATCACTGATGTAAGCATAGTTTGTTTTACTACGATTTGATATGATGTTTCTTGAGTGCAAGCTCCCTTAATTTCCTTCCATGACTTCTTTCTTATTAATTATTTAATATTTAAAGAAAACGGCCATTAAAATAAATACCTTAAAAGGATATATTAAAAAATAATATTACCTACTCTGTAGTTAATACGGTAAAATAATTAAAGAATGACCCGCAATTATAATTCTATAAAACTTTTGACAAACATCTCTACAGAATGGCTCTACAATCGAGATCTAGATAAACATATAGTTAATTAAACTCGGAATAGTTTCGGTGTTCTAACAATCCGCCATGGACAAGCGTGGTGGATTGTGTTGTTCATTCCTCTTGAAAAAAGAGGCCCCTTGCAGGGCATATATTACCTTGACATACATATGTCCAGTATTGAATTACATTTGATGGAAAGTAATAATTATGACCAAGGACCATATAGATATGTTCGTTTGTATGTTTTTTATCAATTTCATATTTATTATATCGGTATAATTTTATTCTCCTATTATTTTCTATTATTTTAGAAACTCGGATTTTAGAATTTGGATTTGTGTAATTATACAATCATGTTAGCATGAATAGGGTCGGCTTCACCGGAGAAGTACCAAACTCTTACATAATATCAGCGTCAAAAGGCGGATGCATTTAACCATCTGAAGGATTATCATCTGAATGATTAGCGATTTAAATCAGTGAATTTTTTCAACGCAGTAGTAGTAGCAGTAGTTAGAGCAGCAAACTCGGTGCGTAAAGCACTCTTTTCTCTTGACATCAATAAGTCGAGTGGGCCAGATGGCATCCCCCCAATTGTGCTTAAGATATGTACTCCAGAGTTGGCTCCAGTTCTCACGCGCCTCTTCCGGCACTCCTACAACTCAGGTATGGTCCCGATCTCATGGAAGACAGCCTTAATACATCCAATCCCAAAAAAAGGTGACCGCTCTGATCCAGCTAACTACAGGCCAATTGCCATCACGTCTTTGTTCTCCAAAATAATGGAATCTGTTATTAACTGCCAGCTCTTACGGTATCTTGAGGAGCATCAGCTGATTAGTGACCGTCAATACGGATTTCGTCAGGGTCGCTCAGCTGGTGATCTTCTCACTTATTTGACACACCGATGGGCAGAAGCGGTGGAGTGCAAAGGGGAAGCCTTAGCAGCAAGCCTGGATATAGCGAAGGCCTTCGATCGGGTGTGGCACAAGGCTCTTCTAGCTAAACTTCCGTGCTATGGGTTGCCCGATAAATTATGCAAATGGATCACCAGCTTCCTGACGGATCGGAGCATAAAAGTCGTTTTAGACGGTTTTTGCTCGGACACGAAGCCCGTGAATGCTGGTGTTCCGCAAGGCTGTGTGCTTTCACCTACTTTGTTTCTTCTGCATATCAACGACATGTTACAAATTAGTAGCATACGCTGTTATGCAGATGACACCACAGGTGATGCCTTATACTCCGGCCGTGCTAACATTTCTCGGGCACATACCGATGAGTGTCGGAACAAACTTGTGTCTGAAATACAGACCTCATTAGACCAGGTCTCGAATTGGGGTCAGCGTAATCTAATCGAATTCAACCCCAATAAGACACAAGTTTGCGCGTTTTCTACCAAAAAAATTCCCTTTGTCGTAGCTCCTCGCTTTGGAGACACTCCCCTCAATCTTAAGCCATATATCGGAATTCTTGGAGTTGACATATCGCATGATGTCCAGTTCCGCGGCCATCTGGAAGAAAAGGCCAAGCTGGCCTCGAAAAAGCTGGGTGTGCTCAGTAGAGCGAGACAATATTTCACATCTGGCCATTGCCTCCAACTATACAAGGCACAAGTCAGGCCACACATGGAATACTGTTCTCACCTCTGGGCCGGGGCTCCCCAGTATCAACTTCTTCCTTTTGAGCGCATTCAAAGTCGTGCGATCCGAATCGTCGATGACCAAGATCTCACCGATCGGCTTGATTCTCTAGCGCTGCGGAGAGATGTCTCATCTCTCAGCATTTTTTACCGCCTTTATCATGGGGAGTGCTCTGAGGAATTATTTGGAATAATTCCCGCCGCGGAATTCCACAACCGCACAACTCGCCGTAAAGAAAAATTTCATCCCCACCACCTGGATGAGTGGCGATCTACTACGGTGCGTTTCGCTCGTAACTTCTTTCCACGCACCACCAGTTTGTGGAATCAGTTACCCTCGGCGGTCTTTCCGAACCGTTACGACATTGGAACCTTCAAAAAACAAGCCTATACATACCTAAAAGGCCGGCAACGCTTCCGCGACTCCTGCGGTGTCGTGGTTGCCCGTGGGCGGCGTTGATTGCTTTCCATCAGGCGACACGCTTGCTCGTTTGCCCTCCTTCAAAAACAAGCCTATACATACCTAAAAGGCCGGCAACGCTTCCGCGACTCCTGCGGTGTCGTGGTTGCCCGTGGGCGGCGTTGATTGCTTTCCATCAGGCGACACGCTTGCTCGTTTGCCCTCCTATCCCATAAAAAAAAAAAAAGTACTTGCGGCACTTTATCGAATCAGCTACCTTTAGCATTGCAAGCTTTAAATACTATCTTACATATTTTTCAAAGCTCGGCAACGCTTTGCAATGCCTTAGTCTTGCAAATATATAGGCAGCGTTGATTGCTTTCATCAAACAACACGCTCGAATGTTTGCCTTCCTACCCTATAAAAATTATTGATTCGAAAGATTATAAACAAACAAATCAATGAAATCTGTTGTATTAGTAAAGTAATTTGTCCCCGGTCCACACTTTGCCGTCCGCTTCGTCTCCAACTTTTCTAATCTAAACTGTTTGTTGGGTCGCGTTCAATCTCTGAGAAAACTCGTTCGGCACACCCACAAACTAGTGTGGCCAACTTAATGGTGATAAAATGACAAAGAGATGCTTTTGTTATTCCAAGTGTTTACACTTTTATAATGAAGTCCCGGCCAATGTACAAGGCTTATCTTCACCTATATGTAAAGGATTTATTAAATAGATTATGCGCTAACCGTTATAATACAACTGCTGGTTATCAAAATGATCAATTGACTTGGGAATAAATAAATAATGATATTAAGATATATATTAAAAACGTAATTTTTGAAAGAGTGCAAAAAAAAGGAATAAGAGAATTTTTTGCGCCGTTTCGTCTCTCTTAGAGTGCTACTGTGTGTGTGTGTGTTTTCACAGCGGTGGTAGTTTATTAGTTTTAATTTTGTCGTCAAAAAGTGTTCCTTAGGAATTTATTTTTAAAATCAAAATAAAATACCACTCTATGACGGCCTAATAAAAAAATTACTTCATTTTTGTTATATTTATTTCTGATGTATTTTGTACATAATCAACAACAAGTAGTCACTATGCTGATGTAATTGGCGATATAATAGGCTTGGTAGCGAAGTTACTGTCTATGGAGTGAATGATCGCGGATTTACCTCCCACATTGGGATAAATATACACATGTATACTATACAAGGACCAATTGGCTCAGTGGCGAGGCCCCCGTCCGCGGAGTCAATGGTCGCAGGTTCAATCCCCGCATCGGAATAAATATATGTATGAATTACAAATTTATTCTGAGTCTGTTAACCCAAGCCATTCGGCATATGACAAGCGTGGTGGGTTAACGTCCGTCCCTCCAGAAAAGGAGAGGCCCGTGCTGAGCATTATATTTGGGCTGTTAAAAAAAAAGTACTTATGTACAGATAACGTACAGATATTTATTACGAATCTAGATGTGCTTTGGCCATCGGCTTTGGCCAAACACGATGGAGTAATGTCCATTTCTCGAAAAATATGGTAAAACTATGAATATAATATATGTATGTACGTACATATATGAGTTGTATTTAATAATAAGAAGAAGCAGTCAACATACTGATTTACTCTGTACTTACTTAAGGTGCCGAAATAAAGACAATGATATTCTTTTTGCTCAAAGTAGCTTAATCTTACGTTGCTACTATCAGAGTTTCTTTGGTGAATACGATTCGAAATTAATAAATCTACCAAAGAACTAAAGTCACGTGAACTTTCAAAATTAGAAAACTAAAGTAGTAAACAGTTGCTGGAGACAACTCCAGCAATTGTTTAACCAGACTGCTAAAGTGGAGACCGCGTCTTGGCAAACATGGAATGACATGACCTCCAGCCAGATGAAACGATGCGTGAAGTCGAAATTCGGGCTAGATGGCACATCTTAAATCCAGTACTGTCAAATTAAAAAGTAGAAAAAAAAAAATTTAAAACTCCCGTAAAAAACCTTAAGTGAGATTTTAAATGCGCATTAACAAAAATTGATGCTATAAAACTTTCTTTTTTATGTTGTATTAAACCCAAGAAAAATAAAATAACTTAAAAATATTCTTTATTATTAATAATATTACCACTTAAAATAAATATACTTATTACTCAATAGTATTCTTCCACTGAAGACATAAAACTGTCTGGCATGTGGGTGTTATCAATTTCGCGTTTTGTGAATTTCGATAATACTACCTGTTTTGGTTTTTCAACTGTTTCACTATTTAATTGTCTCTTCTTTTCTATTTTCACTTTTTTTGAAGATTTCTTTTTCGTGAGTGTTAATATCATGTCAGCCTCATAGGAATCGCAAGTTGAAGATTTCTTGACGCTGTATACGTTACACGTCGTTGTCACAACTTTAGACGTATTTTGTGCCACTGTTACAAGTTGCGTATTTTTTTCTTTTATTTTTAACGCGTAAATTTTATCGTTTTCGGTATATTTATTCACAGTTATAAATTTGTGACTTTTACTACTTTTCGTTTTATTATTTTGAGCTTCTAGCGAATTCAGTTTGTTGTCAAGAATATTATCCACATTTCTTTTATCACGATGTTTAATTTCTTCTTGATTATTTGTCAATATATATTCTTGTAATTCTTGGGGATTCGGACGCGCATAAATAATATATTTCAGAATTTTTTGTGCTTTGACTGCCCGTTCCATGCACTTCATACATTTTTTACAAGATGTATCCATAAAAACTGATTGTATTTCATTGACTTTATGAACTAAGGGAGGTGCGTTGACATTCAACAAAATTCGTTTACCTGTAGCCATATTTTGCTTTATAACAACGGAATTATTAAATTTAAAATCTTTTTTAAAAGTAGTTTTGAAATTAGTTGCCCCTGTAAAAATAAAAAAAAAAATCTTACTTTTCTCTATATGCTATATATTCTATATATTCGATGAAATAAGAAAAAGATCATCAAAAATTGAGGTACATAAAACACCTGTATAGTGTGCGTTTTCATGAAATAATAACTAGTCTGGTCCTAAATAATGTTAATACGGAAAAAAAATATTTTCTGGATTCAAATATGGAATAAATTTATTGTGCGTAGCTTTAATTAATATGTCCCCATTTGATTTATACTTTCGTTGTGATTCTTAAACAGCGTTATGGAGTAAAGTGTTTCAATTTAAACTTAAAAAAAGACAAAATTTTAAAAAAAAACAAGTTTGAGTTGTACTAAACTTGCTTCACAAGAATTGAAGCCGTTTCGCGTTAGAATCTGAAAACGGTTTGATTCAAATCATGATCATTACTATAAGATGTGCGATATTAGCTTCCAAAAATTAATGAAACAGTAAGTAAGTTTATACATAGACATACACAGTCCAGGGACATTAAAGTAAGACAAAACTATTTGAATAAATAAAATTAAAATTTTTTACTAGATTTTAATATTTAAATACACACAAGTTTTTAAATTTTCTATAATTCTTTTAAATATATAGAATATAATTTGCAACAGAACTTATAGCCTTACTTGATATATGCAACAAAACACTTTGATTAAAATATTTAGAAAGAAATTATGCCTGATATGATATTTATGTCTTTGTAATTTAATTTTTATACGTAAAGAAATTTAGAAATATTTTGAATACATTTTACGATTTAAATATATTGTATGCTAGAATGTAGCATATACAAAATGCTGTTTTTCAAAATTAAATTTTCCGATCTTGTTTCTTTAATTTAATGTCAATTTGCATCTCACCTAAAATATGGGGTAATACCAACATAAGAACCCACAAGAATGTCATCATTTTATCACTAATCACACTTGTTCTGTGTATAAGTGATATCACTTTTTTAACTGTGTATTTTTGAATTTTAAACAGGCTTTGTTTGAACAGGTGCTATAGATGTCGCGATTAAACTTTTTCACACGCCGCGGTACACTTTTGCAAACCACTGTTACGGTTGCATTCAATTATTTCACACAATCTACATCTGAGTTATTTTCTTTGTTACCCTAATATATACTCATATTATAAAACTATTATATATTATAATGTCAAAGAAAAATATGATGTTATATCAAATAAGAATGAGACTTGTTATCTGCTTAAAGTTGATATATCCAATGAAGAACCGTTTTTAACGACTGACCTTATAAAACCATCAGTTCAGAATCAATGGCTTAAAATTGCTTATGTTATCACAGAGTTTACATGATCCGAAATGTTTGTACTGTTACATACAATCGAATGTTTGACTTCCACTACTCACCATCGCTATTGTGCTCGTATTTATTTGTTTAAATAACGCTTGCCATAACCAGACTGCTGCATCCGCTTTAAATTGTATTGTACACCAAATTTGAATACATTTTGTATTTTAATCAATTCTATAAATAAAACTGAAGTATCCGCCTGTGATTTCGAAATAACTGCTTTTCTATAAACTATTTCAGTTTATAGAATTATTTTCAAGATATCGTTACTCAGAATAACATCTATAAAAATGTTGTATTTTTTTATCTACCTAAGTAATCGTTTTTGACAAAACGCTTACGTGAAGATAGAGAACTCTAAAAAGAATGGTCTCGGATAATTTTAACACTCTTTGTACAATTAGTTTATATATTCGGAAATATAAACAAAGATATGGTACGTTTTCTATTCTTCAGAACTCGATTAGCACCCAGAATCTATGTAAGAACCCATTTAGCAGCTTCAAAAACTGTTAAAACGGTATACGAATGAATTTTTATCTCCGTAATAAAAAAGGTTTCCTATACAGAAATATAAAATGATTAATGGAGTCAGGCGTTACTTTGCGGAAATCCATCACTATTTGGACAGTCAAAACCTTTACTTAGCTAATATCCGCGACGAGCAAACAATAACAGAAATTTAATAATGTGTGTTTTCCTGCTGGATGAAGTGGATTCACTTGAAAGTGACTACTAAAGTACTTTTCGGTTGTCTTCCGTAGAGTCTACTATACCTGAAGATGCCTCGTGTTAGGGCGGAACACGTGTCGTTTACAAGGCGGAAAAGTGGTAGTGTGTGTTTGGTGTTGTGTATATTTGTGGAAGGTTGCTGACGGCCGTTTTTCGGTATTTTTTGGTTTAAGTTCCAAGTAAATCCGCTTCATCCAGCAGGAAAACACACATTATTAAATTTCTGTTATTGTTTGCTTGTCGCGGATCTTAGCTAAGTAAAGGTTTTGACTGTCCACATAGAAATTTAAAATTATCAGTATTGACAAAGTTGCGAAAAAGAGCAAATTAGAAACGAACGAATTATTTAAACATAGGAAGTATTATTACTATTTATCTTCTAGTTGTGCAAAATTTCGAGTAGCTACCATGAATACGCTGGCACGATGCAAATTTTCCGGCGCCCCGTTAAATTTAATGGGTTTTCTGGCTGTTACTGCTGGCACTCCCAGAGGTACAATGTCATTTCGCTTATCACGTGCGCTCAGTTTTTCAACTTAATTGAGCAAAAAGTTCGAACTATTCGATCGATTGAAAAATACATGTAGGTACTTACTCTTTTGGATTAATCTAAGTTATCCTGCAATGATAGTCACAAAATTAATAGTCAACTGGCGGGTAGATTCTAACCCAGGATCTTAGATCGCAAATCCTCACCAATTACTAGATGAATAAAATGGGACATATTACTAATACCCATTGGAATTTTCTTCGCATATACAAATAAAGTTATCCCTGCAAACTTTGTGTGTATATACTGACATGCATAAGTGTGTATGTACACAGTAAATGGTCACGGATTCGATACCCGGATCGGGCATATGTATGGCCTACAGCTTTTTATTCCGCGTCTGTTTGCCCTGCCAATCCGCCTTGAAGAAATATATATATTGTGTGTATACAACATATATTGTGTGTATGTACACTAACTATGTGCTATTTGGTTTTTGCTATTTTGAACAACTGCCGCTTTGAACTCACAAGTTCAAAGCTATCCCATTCAATTTGTTTAAAAGTGCCTCACATCGTCTTTTTAAAGAAATCAAATACTTTTACTTCAAATATGACTACAGAACATAAGTAGAACAACAAAAATCACCAGTACTTATAATTATATTTTACACCAACCTTCCCCTGCCTTTAAAAATGTTTACTTTGCAATGACAAAAATACGCCTAACAGCTTAGATGCAAGCTGCCAAATGTGGCAGATATCAAGTGGCTATTGTGGGCACAAATATTGTCACCTGGAAATTATTTTTCCTATTAAAATAATTTTACAATAACGTTTTAAAATGGATTGTTCGAATCTGCTTCCGTTCAACGCTGTCTCCTTCTTCCCTACCAAAATATTAAAAATATATAGTATGATGACATATAGTTTTATTTATTTTACATTAATTTTAATTATCATATCATCACTATATTTCATTATAAATTTAGTAAAAGATAAAGTAAACTATGTTATCTTTATTAAATCTGTTTATTATACTCTATCTATCTGTTACTATATAATTAATAGTATTCTGATAAGATTGAGTACTGTAATCATAACAATCTTGACAAGTACATACTTGAATGTGTACATATATCTGTATCTGACTATAGTATTTCAAATGTTAATTTCTCGTGTTAATGGTGACGTGGTTCACCACCCGTCACGTCCTGATTCTCACGAGAGCGAGAAGCGATGGACGGAGAGCCGTTTAGCTACGATTAATGTGAGAAGAAGGATGGATGAAAAATGGATGAGTGTGAAGGAAGTAAGGAAGGTGTGTCGGGATCGTAGCGGATGGAGATCTGTGGTATCTGCCTAACCCTACAGGGAGACAGGTGTGACTATATATATGTACGTATGTATGTATTTCTCATAAATTATTTGTCCTTACTTTTAAATTTAAGTTCTTAGACTTAACTTCTTAGAATCCATAGTAATAATTACTGCTAACTTTTTAACTTCGAAGATATTTAAAACGTATAAATCAACCGCTACCATGTACGAACATGTTCAGTTGACACATATAAATATCAATATCAGCCCGCGGCAGTCCACTGCTGGACATAGGCCTCACCCAAGGCGCGCCACCTAGTCCGATCTTCGGCTACACGCATTCAGTCTCACATAAGCTATTTGAAATTAATCTAATATTGTTCCCAAAGAAGTTTATTTGATCTTTGTGGAATACGTGTTGATAACAGTGAAATATTTTAAATTGTGTATTGTTATGGGATATGAATAGTTTTTTTTTTACAACTCATATACCGAGCCGGACTGCTAGACACAGACCTCGCCATTTCTTGCGGAGTGGACATATATACCCAGCACATTTCTTAAAGGCGGATTGGCAGGGCACTCAGACGTGGAATAAAAAGCTGTAGCCCATACATATGTTTTTCCCGATTCGGATATCGAACCCGTGTAAATGGAACTCCGCAAGCGATAGCTACAACACTGAGTCGATTGGTATGTCGGATAATTACAACGTTCAACAACTTACGGTTACTACCTATATTTTTATATTCAAACAAAATAATGATCTCTAAGAGTCAATTCCATATCAATACTCTAGTAGCATCCAAGAGAAATGTAACAAATTATAAATAAGGTTTAGAGTTCTGTCTCGCAATAGAATTGTACGAACTTTATAAGCATTCAAGCGACCGTATAATAGCAAGATGATGCTAATTCAATTGCCCATTGAGGAACTTTAACCGGGTCTCAGCGCCATTTAAATAGAAATATCGAGTTTTGGTAATACTGATAAATTTTATGAATGTTGTCAATCGACCGACGATGTTTTCAAACATCACTAGGCCCCGTATACACAAAAATTTATTATCTAGTATTATAATAGAATAACTACTCAAATTTTATATTTTATTTTATTTTTATTATTCTTCTTATTTTAATTTTACATACATATGTATGTATGTAGTATGTATATTTGTTTGTTTAATATTATTATTGTAAAAATTACATTTTTATTTTCAACTTATCCTGAAGTACCGGCAAGGTACCGGACTATTGTTGCAAAGCTGTAATGGTACCGATGTATAAAGGAAAAGGGCCACAGCAAGACTGTAAAAATTACCGAGGCATCAGCCTACTCAGTGTCGTTGGAAAATTGTATGCAAAAGTTTTGATTGAACATGTCATGAAAGAGACGGAAAGCAGGATATGGAATCTGCAAGCAGGTTTTAGAAAGGGGATGGGATGAACGGATCAGGTCTTTTCCCTAAGGTGCATAACCGATAAAATTTCTGGCAAAAAACCACAAGATATACTGCGCCTTCATAGACTTGGAAAAGGCTTACGATTGTAACGGAAGGTTACATGTTTTGATGATGTAATTTTAGTTAGTTTAAGTATAAGTTAAAAATATTAGTATTAGTACACTAAACATTATTCAAATTTAAATACTTATTCTAATATAATAAATAATGATTTATTATAACTTAAACACGATCTGCCATCGAACATTTTTTGCTTGTCATACGTTAAGTGTTCAAAGCAACGCGGTGACAGATTGAAGGAATTGGTAAACTCAAGTAGGTGTAGGTGTGGCGCTCGCGCCTTCGTGCTATTTCGGCCTTATTCGTGTACCGCTCGGGTATTTTTATGGAAGTTACTGACGGGTGCCGAGGATCGACACCACCTCAGTGAGGGTTCGTCCGTTATGGAAATATCAACGGGAACCGTCACGTCTCTTAAGAGCGCGTTTTGCTCAGTATTTATTTTAAAAATAAGGAATCAAACCCCGTCTTAGGGTAAGTTTTGAATAGCACATGTGTGTTTAATTTTTATTTTGTAATTCCGTTCTGGTTTTAATTCACCACGACAATCTCGACATAATGCTTTCCACGAGTTGTCGCTGATTAACCAGAACGGAAGTTGATAGGCCAAGTCGTAATCGATGGGTATCTATCACTTCCAGGGTTTCACCTGCACATTTTACCTGCGGGGTTGATTCCACCTGCGATAATGATTCTACTGCGGTGCACAATGTAACGGAGGGTGTCACCTGCGATCCAGGGTGCCACCTGCCCTCTGCCAGTATGTTCCCTGCGGTGCAAATGTAATGGCAGGGTTTTACCTGCGGTTTATTTCTTTGAGTGCTAGCTAGCTCAGGGATCGACATTTAGGTGTCTCAGCGCATCCTTTACAATCGCTGAGGGCATACCGCTGTCAACTTGCAGGGTTCTACCTGCGGTTTTCTTCTTTGAGCGCAAGCTAGCTCAGGGGAGTGTTAGTCCGCGTACGTGGCAAAAATCAGATCGGCCGTTTACCAACGACCTACAAATTTGTGTCTCACCTACTTGATTCTTTTTTTTATTTTTTATGTAATAAACATTTCTTTTTACTGATAACACTCTGGTTTTATTTACAAGACCCAGGTAGGTGTTGCACGATAGAGTGATAAGGAATGAAATGTGGTCGATATTATCCACGTTTGGGGTGAAGTCATGCACTAAAATCTCTCTACGAAAAGTCATGTCTCTAGTATCAGAATAAATCTAATACAATAAGTATCAGAATAAACGAGGCTTACACACACTGATTTAATATCAATAAACGTCTTAGACAGGGATGCTTCACTGTCGCTATTCAACCTACTTATAGATAATTGTTTAACAGAACTAAAAGAGAGTCAGTATTTTTTAAGAATGAATGGATTTCTTATCAAATGCCTCTTGTATCCTGACGACCAGGTGTTACTGACTTCATCAGAAAGAGAGTTGGAGAAGATGAATATAACGCATGGAGCTTAAAAAAGGAAAGGAATGAAGATTAATGTTAGTAAGACGAAAGTGGTGGTTCTTGAAAGGAAGGACACTACGACGCAGTGTGACGTGCTAATTGCAGGAGAAAAAAATAAGCAAGTGAATGAATTTGTATATTTGGGGTCATATCATTCAATATCACCTTCACATTTTCAAAATGTGAAGATGACATTGAATCTTTTGTATAAGTCGCAAAAAAGTGAAAACGTAGTAAACCGCAAAATGAAAACTTACCACCAGAACCAAAAAAACTATTAGAATTTCTGAAAAAATTGTATCTGATCACTCAAAAACAGTCAGTTTCGAAGCTATACAAAATTTTCTATTATTCGTAGAACTATTATGATACTAAGAACGTTTGACGCAGTATTTTTTCTGATCTGAATATAATATATTATATGTATGTCCAGCTTTAATGTAGACTTTAATGCTAGAGTTAATTCATTGAAAGGACATAATAACTGTTTATTTATTATCAGGATGAGGAATTATTTCGTTATATTTATTTTTAGTTAGTTTATATATATATGTTCATTCTTCTGATAATGTCAACAGTATATCGTAATATTTAAGATAGAGATATCTCGTGTGATTACTGTTCCGTTAAGAGACGCAGGTGCATTGGTGCATGCACCTTATCACTGTTAACGATTCCCATTGATTGCGGTGTTAAGTTATACGTACAATGTCACAAACACTTTCATTTCTTAGATAATGAATGTCATATACCCACATTTTATTAACCTACCCACATATAGGTGTGTTTGAGTCACCAGTCTCTTCGGAGGCGTGGGTTCATATCCCACCGTTGCCACCATGATGTGAATGACAAAACCACATGATTGGTACTGGATTTTTATTCATTGTACAAAACACACAGATGTTGCTACGTATTACGCATAGGTATACTACAGTGAAGACATTTGTGGTTCTCATATAACCGATGAATTCTTCAACCTTTTACCAGCCGCATAGTTCCATTATCGAACTGCCCTCCTTTAAAAAAAGCTCCTTCCCTTTTTTCTTTGGAATATATATATATATATATATATATATATATATATATATATATATATATATATATATATATATATATATATAATACATACATACATACATACAGTAATATTACATTTTATATATTATATTTTGCAATACAAATATCACAATATTAAATATGTAATGAAACAAAAAAATTCTTAATGATAAAATAACAAACTAAAAAAAGTTAATTTACAAATCGGCACTTTCTGAAACTTCAGAGCCCACGAGTTGATAATTATGGGTAAATTTTTGATAAGCTGAAGTAGCAAAATTATGATCATTATTCGTATATACAAATAATTAGTACGCGAGAAAAATTTAATAAGAGTGTAAAATTAAATAAGTTGTTTGAACATTTTTCGAATTTTTCAATTTCCGATCAGCCATTATTTTCAATTTAACCATCGAATTACGCACCATAAAAATAATTACTATCCCCATCATCACGATAAGTGACAGTCTACCAACGTGTAATTCTATTGTAATTTTCAAAAGTAGAAAAGATATTTAAACATTACATTTCTTACTTTTTCGTTAATCAACCTTATACAGACACGCGTTGGCCCCCGTTCCTTACAAAGTCTTTTCTTCACGAATTAATATATAGATAATTTAAAAATTTACATCACCTCTCACCTTGACGCCGTACACAGTGTATGAAATTCAGAGACGGCTTATTTGAATAACGCGTTCGCAAACAGACGCTTGATTTCTCTTTAGGTCGCACTACATTAGCATAACGGCTCAATTATTTCGCGCGGGTTTGTCATTTTACAAAGTTATTTTCTTCTTGGATTTAGTAACTTCATATTCGTTTCTATTACGCGTTTCTTTTTTGTGCCATACTTTATTTTTCAATTAAAGTAATAATTTGTGTTAAATCAGTTACTGTGTGATAACTAATTAAAAAACACAAAATTCAGATAATTATACTATAATTTATGATACTATTTATCCGCTTGCCCGTCTGCCTGACTCGTTCATAAAAAAAGATACATTCAAATCAATATTTAAAATTTTGATGAAAACTGTATTTACGATCACTTAAAGTATTTGAAATAAAAAATGCTATGTCTTGTTTTCCATACACAAATATTCCGTATTTTAAAACCAACTCCATTACAATTTCTCACAAATATGTATGTACAATCCCTTTAAAATATTTAGAATTCAGACTTCATGTTCTATTATAATCGATATTTGACTTGATAAAGTTATATATGTAACAGTAAGGTAATTGTCTAGGTGATAAGATTAATACAGATTGATATTTCATACATAATGGAAATACGGGTTCGCCGAAGTTACACCTGCGTACATTAGAAGTACAAATAACGATGTAAGCTGAACAAATTGAATAGAATTTATCATTGTCATGAGTACCTTTTCGTTCCCAACATCTATCATAAAGGTAGATAAAGCTCAAGAATTCACAATCTACAAACAAAGAATTATTGTAACATCCAGACTATTTTGTAAGAATTTTTTTCTATGAGAATCATTTTGAGGATATATTTACCCACCTTTTTGTAAATGAAAATATGTTCTACAACGATTTTTAGGTCAATGTAACTTCAGTAAAATACCACGAAATAATTTAATTTATCTATTTTTCTACAAAATTTTCCATTTTAGAGTTATTATTTTAGTAATTTTAAATAACCATTTTGTTTGAACCATGATTCTCACGAGAGCGAAAAGCGACTAATAGAAAGCCGTTTCGCTGCGATGAATGGTAGCGGACGGAGCTCTGTGGTCTCTGCCAACCCCTGCGGCGGATAGGCGTGAATATATATATAAAAAAATAGATAAGAACGGATTGTATACAGACATTACATAAAATATTAAATAAATACTTATAAAATGTAGGTATAAGGTATTAAAGAAAACTTTTTCGTAAGATTATGATGTGACCAATGTCTAGCAGAGGATTTTTTCTATTGTTATGAACCATGAGATAACATGCTTAAAATAGTTTTATTTTATTTACAGAATTTTCGTTCCATCTCATCGATGACTGATGTAGAACTGACGAGTACCTCGGTCAGTGTATAATAATAGGTTTAGAAATAAAGGGACAAAATATAGTGATCCTACCTCGAGGTAGCGATGCAATTTTTTTTTTATATTCACTCCTATCCCCCGCAGAGGTTTGCAGAGACCACAGAGCTCCATCCGCTACCATTTCGCAGCGAAACGGCTCTCCTTTGGTTTTGTTTTTTTTAGTAATGCATTATTACGTGTGTATTTCAGTTTTTGTACTTTTTTACTTTTTTATTATTATATTGAAATTAAAACTGCAATAGTTCCTATGATTTAAGTTTTTATTTTATAAAATATTTTGAAGCATAAATCATAGTTAAGCAAATCAAATAAGGTATGGGTTATATGTAACAACAAAAGATTGTATATTTGTTCGCACATCTACAACTTAGTACTTAGCAGTTGTTTCTGAAACAATTTCTTCTAACCAAGACTTCGACCCTTCGATTCTCTTTTATATAATAGTTTTGCCTTTTCTTTTAATTGCTTAGTAAATATTCTTCTTGATATCTCTGTATTTAATATGAAATTATTGTGACGAATAAAATGCCAAATCATATTTATTCTTCTTTGCTTAATGTACTCGGTAAATTGAGAATTATTATATAAAAAAATAGTATGTTTTATATATATCTTATTTATAGAGTATTATATTATATAATATATTATTAGTATTTATGTGTTTATATATGTATGGTTTTATATAGTATGTATTGTTATGTATATTATTATTATATTTTGTTGTTCTACACTTACTTCTATCCTCACAGCTTATCTTATCTCTCTTTCACTCCTGGGTTTGCTGGAAGAAAACTCTAACTCTAAGCTCGCCCTTGTATCTTATTTCCTTTTAATTCTTGTATGTCGTATTTTATGTGTACAATACAGTATTAAATATTTAATAAAATAAATATTTTCCATTACGACTTGTACACAATAAATCTGTATTTTCAATGTTAAAGTACATATGTGAACAAAAAAAATATTCACGAATTATAGCGAAAACGTCAACAGCCAACATTGCAGGATATTAAATAACTGTTCACAAACAAAAACGTTTGCTTTGTGCAATGAAACGAATGATTGACGCAATTAGGGAAACTGTCGAATACAATTTCAAAGATAGAAATATACTCCTGTTGTAAATTATTTAGCAGTACATAAAGTTAAGTCACAAAAAATATTCTTTATTATTTCTGTATATTTTTTCTGGAAGGTGTAGCAGCGTTTTAGAAACGAGCAAGCATATAATGTAATGCTGAATAATCATCGCCGCACATGGATATCTGGAACACTAAAGGTTCTAATGTCGTATAACTTAGCCAAGATTCGCGACAAGTGAGGATTTTGACTGTCCACATAGTGATGGATTTCCGCAAAGTAATGCCTGACTCCATTAATCGTCGTATTACTTCCAAAATACCGCTAAATGTAGCTGTACACAGAGTAGTGGTGTATAAAAACAGTTCAGAAAGATGGTGAAAAAGCATACCGTACTAAATAACAATTCATTCATCATTGTCAACAGAAGTCTGCAGCTGTCCTCTCTTGGACATAGACCTGCCACGTTCCTCGATCTTCGGCTTCACAAGTCCAGTTTCTACCAGCTGATCGGGCACTGCGAGCTATGCTTCGACGGTTGCATTATTGGACGTGTTTGCCAATAGTCACTACATTGGGTATGCATAATAAGTAAGCCAGGTTGGTGCCAGGTGAGCTTGCATTTGAAACGTCACTGCCAGTAACTGGCCCGTATCACTTAGGCCTTGCTTATTTTATATAGGCATCATTCGGTCGTCAATGCCTCATTGGTCGTACAACAGGATGCACCGAGTTCAGGCAATGCAAATAATTTTGACAGTTGAGTAACAAGGTGTGATAGTGCCCCCATATCCCATACAGATGATAGAGATAAAATTGTAGATAAAAGAAAGACACTAGCAAAGCCAGCCGTTATATAAAGATCAAAATTTTCGCACCGCCCGCTTTTATAACTAAGTAAAATGCATCGTTAAATTAAATGAATTTCCAGCCAAACTAGCGCTGTTCCCAGAGGCTTAAACTCGTTTCGCTTATCGGACAGTTTTATGCGATTTATCTATATGAAGTTTAAAATTAAGCATAAAAAGTTATATTCGTATGAAAATGTTTATGATGTTTGTTAATTAATCAATCGTAGAATTTTGTTACTAACGGGTTGGTTTATGAATTTTTGTATCTTCATATTTTTAAGTATTTACTTTCATTCATTCATTCATTTGGATTAATGGCTTTCAATAGTGCCAAAATAGTATGGATGATTTCGCCATTGTCACGTAGAAGGGAAAAGAGACCAAGGAGGTTAATCAGTTGCGGTTGAGATAAGGAAGGAATAGAATGCACAGGACACTTATGAGATGGAACGGTGCGGTCTGGGTAACAATGGAATAGAATGGAGAGGACACGAAGGAGATTAATAGGTACGATCGATATTACAAGATTAAGTATTTAATTACTCTAAGCAGTTTAAGTCACTTCCTACAAAGTCCTTGATCGTCCCGTAAATAATACGAATTATTTATGTTTGTTTCTACTATTAGTTTGGACAAACGGACTGATAGAGAACGTTTCACTTGATGTAACAAGCAAACGTGTCATCTGAAGGGAAATAATCACTACTGCCCGTTGTTGGCTTTTTAGAAAGGTATAGGCATGTTCCATAAAAATCAAAATCCAATGCAAGTCAGAATTCCAAAAAAAAAAGACTATTTCATTACCTGAAAAACTCAAGGCACTAATTACTAGACTATTACTCATCAAAATGATAATGAGACCCTATAAGACTTTTTATGTATAATTAGAATCCTATTGAATTATATTTTAGAGTTACGAGTACATATCTTATAATTTCAATTTATATGATTTTTTTATTATGGCAAGTTTGAAATGCAGAAAATTACGTTACTGTTACTTACCCGCAGTACAGGTCAGGAAGTATAACAAATTTGCAATAACGCGTTCCATGACCGATGTCAACATTTGTCCAGGTCCGCAGGTGGCCTTGGATGCTATAAATCAAGACCGTGCGCGACACTTCTGACGCTACTGCAACTGGCTTAGTTTTCCCCCTTTAATTTATCACGGCTGCCTGAATTGTTTACTAGATGAGAATAAATATCACACATGTAAAGACACTAGAAGATAGAGCCGCCCATAATAAACTTAATTGAATGTAATTATTGTCATTTTTCATAGAAGATATGCAAACGAGCACACAGGCAAACTGCTCTTGGTAACACAGGCATGGAAAAAACAAATGCTAGGAAGGAAACGAATGCTAGGAGTTATGGATGTCTATAGGTGGATTCGTTTACTTTAGTTTCAGATAAAAAAAACATCATTCAGTTCACACAACGGCCGTAGCCAGCAACTCACTTTGCAGGTGGTAGAGGTCATTTCGGATGGGGGGAGGGGCTAAGCCTTCGTGGATTATTTTACCACATACCACTTAATTTTACAAATAAACATATGTTTATAAATATATTTTTACATAAATACAAATAAGTTTTAAAATTTAAAATATTTTGATAGAGTCGAATATCTAGAATATATTACGTAAAATATAATGGTGAATTGTCTTAAATATGTCAGGGTGGGGGGGTGAAATCTTAATCCGCTCCTCCCCGACCTTTCTGCCTATGGCCTTTATGCACACTAATATTATATTTAATAATTCACAGCAAAATACTTATTCTAGTCTATCCATATTAATAGTCTAATCACATCTAGATATGAAACATCTGTGTCCGGAAGTCTTAATAAGATAGTTTGCGGATGCAGATGCTGCTTATCTATTCATAAGTTTTACATCATAATGTCACATGTATAACAATACCTTTTGTTTTACATTCTACAACTATTTCTACGCTTGAATCAACCAGAGAAAGAAACAGTTTATCAGATAATAAGTACAATTATATCCAAGTTAACAACCAAGTGGCCATGGGCTTATCACGTTTCTTGGACAACCGCTACAGTAGATGAGTGCTAGTGTGGTTACCGCATTTTTCGCAAAAGTAGTGTAAAACGAAGTCTCTTGGCAATCTCTCGGCGAAAAAGTCCGCTCAGATGAAATGCACTACGCAGGTCCGCTAGCAGTAACTTGTAGTATAGCTGGCGGCGCCACACCATATTGGAGCCCTATGTCCAATAAGGACTGGCTGGAATACGTACACAAACACAAATGTGTACCACTTTACCATCGAATCGAACATTTAAAGTTTTATAAACGCTTTATTTCCTACGGAAATTGAGAAACTTTTAACAGCAAAGGAAAATATTAGAGCTATAGGAAAATAAATCCACTCAGCCCCATAGTAAAACATAAACTAAACCCAACCAACCCCATAATAAAACTTAAAACATAAACGCAAATAAATTATGAATGACCAGTAACATATAACAAAGGATAACACAACCTGTCATATCACAAGTTGCGGTCAAGTATACAAGCTGCATACTACTAAATAATACTGTCGAACATTGCTATCGCAACACAAACGTCTCAATTTAGACTAAACTTGAGTTGGACGGGTCAAAGGTGAGCTCACACACATCACCTGGCTATACGATGTCTCAATTTAGAGAACAACTCGTGTGTACAAAGCACACAGAACTATAACAACACTGTGAATTGTATATACCTAATTAATTAATTTTACAATTACAATTTAAATGCAGTTCTTCAATTTCTGTATGCGAATGATTCGTTTATCTTGTTATTTCTGAAGTTACTATTTTGTTAGTTTCATAATTAATAAAATGTATTTTTACATGCATACATATCATCACGTTTGTTTCCCATAGAGGTAAGCAGAGACCACTGATCTCCATCTTCTACGTCTCAGCACACATTCCTTGCCTCATCACACTCATCACTCTCTTTATTCAAGCTGGACGGTTAAGGGTACTTTTGTTTTTCTTAAGGAGTTCAGCAAATTGCTGAACTTCTTTTTTCTTCTTTTTCCTTGGTCTTTTCCTACCAACCCTTTCATCCACATCCGCAACTTAAATTTCTTTTATCAGTCGTCTTTTTAGTTTAAGAAAAGAAAGAATATATTTTATTGTATTGTTTGATACGATAGATAATTAAAAAGTCAGTTATTAATTCGGTTCCTTTTTTTTCAGTTCAAAATTACCGTTGTAGCTCTTCCAATAAGCAAATTGAAGTAGGGAAGCGTCACTTCGTCGGAGAACGAACAACCTCTGGTGTGGATGAATGCTGGAGTGGCGCGTAGAGCTATGGAATAGGGAGAACTATGCTCAATATATCTCTTGTCGAAAGAGATAACAACATTAAAATGGTATGAAGAAACCTTTAGATTTTTCCTTCGTTTAGATAATTCATAGATACATAACAACGTGAGTTTCTTGTTAAAGCATTTCAAAATTCAAAAGCGAGTCTTTTTTTAATAAATTAAATAGTAGGAGCACTGCAAATGTGTTGCATACTTTAGGATTAAGGTGTGAATAATGAGAGGGAAAGAAAATAAAGGAAGTATACAGCATATCTAGCTGAACCTTGAAGTTTTGTACAAGGAAAAAAAAAAGGAAAAATGTAAAAAGTAAGAACTTACAATGTGAAATGAAAGAAGAGAAAAAGTGGTTAAAGTAACAATATGTGAGTGTTTTGCATAATTAATAAAAATCCAGTTTCAATCACTTTGTTATTGACACAAAGAGGAAAGGAATTGGACCTCCGCATCCCAACATTCACCCTACGACCTGCGCACGTAACGCAGATAAAGCCAATACTACCACCTAAAAAAAAGAATATTGGCTTTAAGCCTACAACTTAATGCCAATATTCCGCGAGTGTGGTATTTCTCTGTCAAGATAGACCATTCGTACTACCACGGCTCTACCACTACAAAATATAATTAGGTATTAATTTAATGTTTCGTAAAATAATGTAAAACAAAACCATAACGTTATTTTCATCAAAATGAGGAGAACAAATTTAATTACTTTTACTTCAAAGCCTTGTCGGGTCACCAAGGGTTCTAGAGGTTTCTCTGCTTTGTGTTCAAAGAAGGAACTCGACGTCATTTTCAACGCCACTTTTGTAAATTATAGCATAATTTTCAACGCAAATTGTACCGTTTTATTATACGCAGACCACGCGTGAACAGCCGTATTCATATTTTTGTGTCATATATGCAAATATGTGACATAAAAATATGAATTATGAAAAAATATATAAATATATGAAAAAAATATAGTATGTGGACAGTCAAAAGTTTTACTTAGCTAAGATCCGCGACAAGCAAAACAATAACAGAAAATTAGTAATGTGTGTTTTCCCCTTGGATGAAGTGGATTTATTTGGAACTTAAACCAAAAACTTACCGAAAATCGGCCATCAACTCTCCACCCATCAACCGTATAGTGGTTGGTGGGTGGAGAGTTGATGGCCGACAACACCAAACACACACTACCACTTTTCCACCTTGTAAACGACACGTGTTTCGCCCCAACACGAGCCATCTTCAGGATCATTTTCACTTTTCGGTTGTCTTCCGTAGAGTCTACTATACCTGTGTATACCATAATGTGTGTGTGATAAAATACAAAATTAAAAATATTTTAACCCCAAATACAATACAGCGCTAATTATTGTTTTCTGATAAATCTAAACGTATTTCAACACCGCAGGTGTAAATATGAAATTGTTTACAATGTCGTTTAATGAACACGAATAAAGGCTTAGCTTCATCATCAGGTAATGAGCGGTTAGCGCCGAACGTCCAACATTTGTAACAGATAAACAAAGTTAAATACGTGTAACAGGATAAATGGGTACAGCATTATCATTAATTACTATCATCATCACACATCAGCTCATTATTAGTCTCGACGTTCGTTCTCATTTGGCACTAACTCCACGAACGGACTCACCGTGATATACTATCACTATATATAATCGATCTGCTATCGTCAGGTAATGTCCAAGAGACAATTATTCACCCGCCTGAATCGCGACTCGCCACGGATCACCGCCTGTTGTATAGGTGTTTCATTGAATAGGAGCATCAGGCGGCAAACACGCATCGCATTTCGCGGCAAGCGCGTTATGAGTAGGCCGCATCTCGCGGCAAGCGCGTTACGAGTACGTCGACTCTCGCGTCAAGCGCGTTACGAGTAGGTCGCTATCACGACGGGTGCGCTACGAGTCGTTGACGTAGCATTAGTTACATACATATTGTTTTTTACAATTACTGTTACAGTTACGAACATTTGTAAATGATAGAGCCACACTACAGACGAATACTTTGTCAAGAATGACATATTTCTCTGTAATATGAATAGGCCGGCTCGCCGGGGAAGTACCACACTCCCGCAGAAATTCGACGTTTGAGTGGTAGCCTACCTACCGTGCTTCGTACGATGAGCGGCCGAGTTTCGGAGGCCCAGCACTCCCCCCTCCCTCTGCCCCTCCCTTTGCCCCTCCCTCTGTCCCCTCCCCTTCCCCTTCCCAATCCCATAATGACACTTTTCCTTAAGGTCAGCAACGCTTCCACACTGCCAATGGCGCTGCGGAAGTCCATGGACGGCGTTGATTGCTTTCCATCAGGTGATACGCCTGCTCCCATGCTCATAAAAAAATATATATAGAGTTATTATAAAATGAAGCTGCAGGATGATTATATCATCGCGATAATATATAAACTCGCTTGTGGAATTAGCACTTTAGGTATTTGTCCCAATGAAATCAGAAATTAGTAGTTTAATCGAACAGTTATTCCATTTTTTTGGCTATTGGCAAGTTACTACCCTTCCTTATTGATATCTACAACACTATTCAGGTTGTAGATGAATAATACGCAATATCATCAACACATTGTTCATATTGCAATGGACTTGAATTGATGTTCTCATTGATTTATCAGGTATGTAGCTATTGTTTGGCCATATTAATGCACGTCAACATATATTACATAAAACAACTTGGACAAACCTAATATCGTACATACTGTAATTCACTGTATATATCAAACCTACTATGCAAACATAGGTACTGTAGTGATACATTCATAAATGTATCACTAATGTATTAAAACTTTTTATTTGAAAACAATAAAACCTGTTTATATTATATTACTTTTCTTTAAAAAGAAATAAATTGTTTTATAAAAATAAATGCATTCGATCGACTGACGTCGGATGTAACATATCGCCTTTCATTGCACAAGTAAATAATATTTATGAAGTGTGGATAAAGTATGGATAAAATATAAATGTACAGTAAATAAATTAATTTCACACAAATATCCCGGGTGTCGCCATAAACTGAAGGGCATGCACGCTACAGTACATATAAAATTATTCTTTAGCAATGTACAATCATAGTTCCCTTAGTAAACAAACTGAAGTGGCAATGGGTTGGTCATATTTGCCAGAGAATCGACAATCACTGGAGAAGGCAAGTGATGGAGTGGAGACCACGTCTTGCTAAATGTAATGTGCGACGTCCCCCGGGCATATTAGCGACAATCTGTGCAAAACCGGTGGCGAAAACTGGATGTGTGAACCCAAAGATCGGGTTGAGTGACACATCATGGAGCAGGCCTATGTTCTGCAGTTGTATACCGCTAATTGATGATGAAATATAACATTATCATAAGATGTACTGATTTCGAGTATCTCTAGGGTATAATATATACTCGAAATCAATCAACTTAGACTACCCGCGTCATATTATATCCGACTGTTCTGTAAATCTTTGAAACAGTTTATTGCTGAAAGCTGCTATACATACTACGTAGCGTCTTACGATACATCTGAAGTGGAACTGGTATGAAGTTCTAACTTGAACTGTTTGCAATAGCGGTTGGAAACTCCAATTGCTGTCAGTTGTAGATGCAAATGTTATATAAATCTTCTCTGATCTCCTATTGTAGTTTATTGGAAATATGGAGACAGTAAAAATACGCTAAGGTTTTACAAAAATAAGGAATTTATTTCACAAGACACATATGTAATATATATATATATATATATATATATATATATATATATATATATATATATATATATATATATATATATATATATATATATATATATATATATATATATATATATATATATATATATATATATATATATATATATATACATTTCTGAAGGAATAGAAATTATGTAAGGTGAATCGTGGAGCACAATGATTTGGAAACCTGCAGGTCATACATGTATTTAGCCCGATGCGGCAATTGAATCTGCGATCACTGAGCCAATAAGATCGTAGACCATTTTATAATAAACGGTAAATCAATATCAATATTTGCTTTTTATGCCAAAGTTCGTAGGTTCGATTTCCCGCATCAGATCACTTTGGCCTTTTATTATGTTATATATTATACAGCGACACGGGTACATTGTATTTTTTATTTTTCTTTATTTCTTCCTTCGTTGGTTTTTTTTCTTATGGGATAGGAAAGCAAACGATTAAGCGTGTCGCCTAATGGAAAGCAATCAATACCAGCCATAAACATTTACAATGCCATAGGCATCCCAAACATTGCTGTCCTTTGAGCAATGTGTAGGCTTGTTTAATGAAGGCTTTCATCTGAAAGAGATAAGCAAATGGAGAATAAGGAATCACCTTGATGGAAAGCAACCACCACCGACCATGACCATCTGCAACAATGCAATCGTTGCCTACCTAAGGGTACATACATACATACATATGAAAAAGACGCGTGTTTTCCCGTAGAAGTAAACAGAGAGCACATACCTACATCTGCTACGATCTTGGCACACTTTATTTGCTTTATTCACACACATCACTCTGTTCACACAAGATAAGGTAAAGTCTTTAGAATAAGGATGTGAATAATGGGAGGGGTAAAAAGAAATAATAAGAGGAGAAGGAAATAAAAGAAGAAGAAACGAATTAGGCCGCCAGTTCACCTGCATTCACAGTACGAAATACGGTAACACAGTAAAATGTTACCAATAAACGGTAGTTGAAGTTGTCCTATTTCCTACATTTATTTTTATTACATTTATAACCCAGTAACGCTTCTGCAATGCCTATGGCACTACAAATGTCTATGGAGGCAAATGAGCACGCGTGTTACTTGATTGCTTTCCATCAGGTGACACGCATGCTCGTTTGCAATTCTATCCAATAAAAATAACCCACGCCTAATTTCAAAGCCTATTTGTGCTACCATGGCAATACAACTATGAAAAAATTTCACTCAATTACAAATGTATCCACTTTATTTATTATTTCTTTTTATTGACGTAGCAGTCTATTTCCTATTAAAAACTCGTACACGAAAAAAAACATATGCTAGAATTTCGTTCGTGAATACGAATTCAGCGGGGACTGTAATATTGCAACGTAATGTGACGTATTGAACGGTTTCCAACATTGGAAACCAATAAGATCTTTCATTTGAGAAAAAAAACTTTTACATTTTCGGCAGAACCATTTTAATTCATGCCACGTTTTTCATACCAGTAACTTTACATATCCATTTACTTTCGAGAATTTGCGTCGTCTGATTTAATATTAAAGATATATAATATATAACGGAGAAAAATGGTAATCACATACGATTTTTGTCCAGTACATTTAACAATATTAAGTTGAATAAATATGAGGTAAATAGGAAATAAAATTGGATGCACTCACATTCATTTTAAAGTTGTCGACCGAAATGGCGCAGTGTAAAAATGTTCTCTACCTGAACCATAAGTCACGGGTCGTGGAAATGTTGTCATAAAATGATAATATTTATAACAGTACTGATGGCACATAAAATCCTTATGTAGAACTATAAGTGTAAAAGTGCTATAGAAAACTAAGCTGTCTCTACCACAAACCTAAAACGATTAATTAATTAGTTCACTATTAGAAGTTGCTATCTTCCTCTAAGAAGATTTGCGCTACTGATAATGCTAGATAAGCAGATCGGCAAATGGAATTCTAGGAATATCATGACGAGTCACTGGTTTTCGTTACCTTTCTGTATTTCCGATTGATTTAAAGACGATCGTATTACCGTCTGTCGGATCATTGTCGTTCGTCATCAGCAAGATAAACCACGTTTTTTAATGGCAGCTTGCAGATCACCGCTGCATAATGGTTCGTGGTAAGTGATCACCGCTGCCCATAGACATCCTCAACACCGGAGAGGTCTTAGATGCGTTCCAGCCTTTACACGCTCATCTGTTATTTAAATCAGTCCCACTACATTCCCAAACTCCGTCCCTATACCATGCCTTCAAAATAGAGGGATGTTGCCATAATCCCCACGCTTTGTAGGCGAATTGGAGATCATAGATTGATTTTAATTTAAACGTAGACGCCGCTGTCAATCTTCTAGTGCTTACTTTCACTGTCGTCTCCTACGATACATGTAGTAACAAATAGGGTGGCCCAATGATGCGGGAAAAACATATAAAGTCACATTCACAACAGCGTGTTCCAAAAAAATGGCTATAACATTTTTTCTTAAAGTAAAACGGGACGTATTATTTATTAAAGAAACGATTTACTAAATAAAATGGCTAATGTTGGCTAAACATAATGTTGTATTAAACAAGAAGAAGCAGTAACTAAATAAATAAAAGCAAAACTATATCAGTGTCTTTAACATTAAGTCCGACTATTATTATCCTTCAACAGAAGAGCAGGTGTTCGCGACAGAGTAGTGTATAGCTGATAAGAAATTAGTAGATGTAAAAATCGATAAAAATATGTACGCAATAGAATAATGTATAGACAGATAATGTTTAGAAATAGATAACAAATAAAGAAATTACCATAGAAATCGGTAGGAATGGATAGGAAATAAAGACTTAATATAACATTCGAGAGACATAGATAGATAATAAAGATATATACCAATCGTGACAATAAAATCTTATACGGGTTAATACAGACATATAGTTCAATAGTTTCAGAAAGTCTGAGTTCAACCGTAATCGGGTTGTTCGATAGCTCAGATAGTTGGGTAGTGCGACCTTGTCAGGACGCCTACAGTTTGAAAGTTGTTCGTATAGTCTGAGTTCAACTGCAATCGGGTTGTTTGATAGCTTAGATAGTGGAGTAGCGCGACCTTGTCATGCCGCCTACACTTCGATAATTTCATAGAGAGTTCGATAGGGATATGAGTTCAACCACAATCGGGTTGTTTGATAGCTCAGATAGTTGATTAGTGCGACCTTGTCGGGACGCCTACACTTCGATAGTATTCGATAGAGTCTGAGTTCCACCCCAATCGGGTTGAGCAAAGCGCACATAGTTGGGTAGTGCAACGACATCAAGATTGCCTATAGTTCGATAGTGTTTCATAGAGTTTGTAGAAAGGTTGAAATAGTTCAAAAGCTAAAACGTATAGTATAGCAACGGTGTGGCCAGATCCAAATTAAACATAAAGTTGTACGATTGTCATAGTAAATAAGAATTGTACATTATAGACTTGATAGTTATAGACAAAGATAAAAGCGTCAAGCCCGAAAGATCGAATGAACGGGATCAACTATCCCCTCAGAGAGGGGTGTTGGAGCGAGCCTCAGGGATGAACCCCACTAAACGGGTCTCTGGTCCCCGGTCTTTGGTGCCGCTGTTCACAGCGGCTTTTGGGGCATCCGTCCAAGCGAAACGAACGAAGGAAACAAATGAAAAGAAACGAAACGAACGAACGAATCGGAGACAAACGAGACGAACAAAACGAACGAACGAATCGGAAACAAATGAGCCTCGGGGGTGAACCCCATTCCCCGGCCCTCAGGTGGACGCGCATGCAGGGGAACAAATTTGTGCAGATGCAAGTGTGGCCCATTATCAACTCGGTCCAACATCCCTCGAGCCAACCGGGCCACAAAATCGTAGATGTTCTCCACCCTGAGGTCCCTTGGTATGAGGTCATTGCGGACGTAACGAGGTGCCCCCACGATGGCGCGCAGAGTCAGATTCTGCTGAGTCTGCTTTTGCTTGCGCTGTAACTCCGACACTAGCACATACCATGCCGGAGCGGCATAGGTGAGTCGGGAGCGGACGTACGCCTTGTAGACCATCAATTTCGTACGTACTGGTATCTGTTTGGTTGTCAGTATTATATAGTATACAAAGAACCGCGCGCGCAGCCTTTGCTTGACTCACCATATGGGTGGTCTGAGCAGCGATGCGCAGCGCGCGATCGATGTGGACTCCGAGGGACATCACTGTGGCCACCCAGCGAACGTCTTGCCCCCGAAGTTTCAGTGGTGGCGGCAATCTTCCGCGGCCGGTCACGATGGCTGATGTCTTTCCGACGTTGATGGACATCCTCCACGTGTCCAGCCACTCGGGTAAGAGATCCAGCAGCCTCTGCAGCCTCTTCACGGCCATTTGGATCCAACGAGATGACGCGAAATATGCGCTGTTGTCGGCGTATAGCGCCAACATGACATCGGAATCCTACTCTCGGAGGCGACCTTCCAAGGTGGGGATGTCATTCGTGTACGCTGCGTACAGGACAGGCGACAAGCAGCTGCCCTGGGTGCCACTGCTCACCCTCCGACAGTGCAGTGGCCGCGGTTGCGTTCCACGGCCATGTGGTGCAGCACCCCGGTCAATTTGGTTGTCGTCGAGTGGCCGCTGCGGAAGCCGTGCTGTTCAGGGCGCAGTGTGATCTCTGGCTTGATTTTCCGCAGCAGCAAGCGCTCGAACAATTTGGCGATGTGCGGAAGCAGAGTTACAGGACGATAGCTCACCGGGTGACGCCTATCTTTACCCGGTTTTGGCAGGACGATGACCTTCCTAGTTTTTCACGATGCTGGGAAGTGCGCCATCCTGAGCACCCTATTGAAGGCTGTATCATGGCGACCACTGTTCGTCTGGGCAGCTGCTTAAGTGCGATAATAGAATTTCGCCAGGCGCCTTTCGCGTTGGCAGACGTACCGCGGCCCTCCTCACCTCCTCCAGAGAGAAATAGTACTCTTCCGGGACGGGGGCGGTCCTGTACGTCCTGATGACGATCGACGACGGCAGCGGCAGCAGGATTCAACGTGAACTGATTCACTAGGTGCTCCGGCATGATCTCAGCCCGATCTTTGGCCTCGTAGCACCGTTCGCCCGCACTGTTTAAAAGCAGATGAACGGGTGTCTTCGCACGAGAGAGGCGTCGCGCTAGGAGATGCAGGGAAGTCAGCCTCTCGCCTGACTCTTCGACGTGCCTGTCCCAGGCACGTCCTCTGAAGCTGCGCACGTCCTCGGACAGCCTCTCAGCAAGGGTGTTGAGATCGCGCGTCCAGAGCCTTCGCAGCGCGCGTTTGCGCTCTAACATTATGCGTAAATGGTGTGGGAGTTCCTCTCGGTAGTGTGACACAGGAACCTGGACTATGGCAGCCTCCACGGCCTCTCTGATGGCCGCCGTTAAGGCGACCGCGGTGGCCTCAACATCCTCCGGTGCCCGTATTGGGCCACCGTGAAAAGGCGCACCTATCTGTTTTATGGGCAAAAGCCCTGGGCGCTGTCGCGCTTGGTTGTACGTCAAGCGCAACTAGGACTGTAAGGTGTTGTGTGTCCATGTCGTACAGCACCTCCAGGTGCATTGGGCAATTAAGTCCTTGGCGGAGCACATCATCTAAAACATCCGGAAGATGATTGGGATCGGTCGGCACATGGGTTGGTGCGTCAGGTCCCACGACGTCAAAATTTTCCCTATTTGCCGCGTCGAATAGAGCGGGGTTCATGGTGCGTGAGCCCCATGCCGGGTGCTTGGCGTTTAGGTCGCCGGTGATGATAGTGGGCGAGCTCCTGTTGAATATCCTCCGGATGTCAGAGGGGAAGAATTTGGCTTGGGTACGCCAAGAAGATTCTCAACTCTTTTCTGTATGCACGAAGCCGGACGCCTATCGACCTCGTACTGAAATCCAATAAACGGATTTCTTCGTGTACTAAGTTTCTTCTGACCAGGACAGCCGTGCCTCTTTAGGGCCGTCCTGCCGGAGTGACTTCATCGTGCCGATACACGAAGAAGTTGGCTAGCTTGAAGAATTGCTCAGGCCTTAGCCATGTCTCGCTCAGCAGTCGTCAACGTGGATATCGTACCGCCGGACGAGAGTGAGCAGTTGGGGCGCTTTATGCTGGACCCCACCGGGGTTCCAGAATAGTATTCTACACCCCTCCACTGTCCCGATATGTGGGCCACCGTTGGATCGACAGTTGGTTGGGTGGGATGGATGTCGTCGACTGACCGCCCGCCGATGTGGACGGGCGGGCAAATTGTGGGAAAAAGGTGGGTGTGCGGCTGGATGAACCACGCGTCCTTATAGGTATGGATGCCGTAAAAGGCTGGCGGGGTACTTTACCCCTGTCTGTCATAGCGGCTAATTATTTAATAATTTGCCGGAAATAAACCGCCACTAGGCATCATAACCAGCCATTTTACAAAAAGTTTTTAAAAACACAAAGCCCGATATTTCGCGGAACGATATTATACATACAAACGAAACAAAAAAAAGGCATTATAAAAATACATACGGAAATGAAATAAGAATAAATAAAACAAAAACACCAAAATTTACACTTTGCCAAAACAAAAAAAAAGTTATAAAAACACAAAATCGAACTATTTTGGGAAAGGAGGGTGCATGGGTATTATAAATAAAATTGGTATAAGGACGGCGTTGAAAATAAAAAAATGAAATGAAACAAACAAATTTTTAATTTCGTCAAACAAAAAAAAACGAACAAAGACAATCTTTTGAAATATATATAGGAACAAAAATAAAAATAAAACAAAACAAAAACTCACCAAAATTATTCGACCAAAGCACAACACAAAAGAACAAACTATTTGGGGAAAGGAGGGTGGATAGGAATTATAAATAAATTATAAATACAGGGGGTATGGGAAGTGCGGAACACGGGGTTTCTTAAAAACTTTGTTACATAAGTATAATAAATAACATAAATGAGGTGGATGTCTTTATTTTTCAATCGCGGTCGGTCCGGCGAGGAATTATTTTGACGCACGAAACCGACTTGCAATCGAGGGATGAGGAGTGGGAGTGGATTCACTAAATGGCGACTGCGTTACCCTTCCTTTCAAGGAAATGAACGTAGTACACTATTCGCGCCGACAATCTACGAAAGCCGGTTAGCGCTGCGATCGCTGGCGATCGGGCAGTTTGCACTACAGACAACTAGCCGAGGTCGAGCCTACAGGTCGAGCCGATGCCAAGCGAACACTGCGTCAAGCCCATAGTTAAAAGTGATTACTTGTGGTAGTTAAGTTTTATTTGTATAGTTACTTTTAGTTATAAGTAAAATTTGTAATAGTTAAGTTTTACGTGTATAGACAGTTTTATGAAAATAAATAATAGACGGGCGCGCAAGTTCACTCCGAGCGAGACAAAAGATTTTCGGTCGCACCACTCGCATTCGTACACACCGCTGGGGCGCGCTACCTAGCCGAGCGCTCCTACGGTGAGGGCCGCAATTTGGGAATAAAAGCGGCCGGCCGGACGACCGAAATTTATTCCACTCTCCGCCACGAGAGATTATTTTTATCATAGTCTGTGTGCAATAGCTTCAACGTTATTCTGCCTGTGGTATCGATAGGACAGAATAAATCCGTCTCGGAGTAACTCGCCGTCCCTACTTGTGGAATCATAGAGGGAGTTTTTATATCGACGAATCCATCGATAGTTGCGATCGTGGGGAAGCTGTCGGCGAAGCCAGCGCACCCCGTGTACATTGAGGTCGTAACCTGAGCATAATTGCAAAGGCTGATTTCGTACAGCAGGGAACCTTAACAAATATGTGTTGTTCCTGGAAGACATCTGCTATCCGCAAACAATACTTTATCCGTTATAATAATAAGGGCGGTAATAGCTATGTCTACATTTATCAAACGAAACGCTGTTATTATCCGGGAACGCGCGCCACTTGTAAAAACGTATTCCGCCAACCCTATAAATTGCGATATTATTTTCAGTTTGAGCAAGCTCGGTGTATGGATCTTTACGAACATGACTTGAAATAATTCCATTGTTAAAAAAATTTAAGAACTTTTAATGAGAAGAAATTTGTGAATTAAGAGTGAAGAGGAGAATATAATTTTCTATAAATTTCTTCAATTAATAGCTATTTTCTTTAAGGTCCGCCTTCTTTTACTTTGATCATTACAACCCGTTATTCACAAAATCCTCTCAGTTCGTGAAGCGTTATCTATGCAGAGTTTAATACTCGATGACTATGATGATCTCTAGTTTTCTTACAAGCGATTGATGATGATGATAATTTCTAGTTTTCTTCAAATATTATCTCACAAGCTTATTGATATTTGTTGCCAAATATATAACGTACTGCTTGAAACCACCCGGATACTATAACCCATATCATAAAAATCACTTGAGGTAAACAGATTTCTTTGGTGGGGTTTTTTCACAGTCCATATGAGTCTCACTATTGATCACGGACCTCCCAATTTCCGGAAGAAAGGACATTTTGTGGTTTTCTTTTTTATTTTATCATCAGTACATATTGATTACAAATTCAAGATTTTTTCAATTTGTAATGTGTTGTCTTTAAATATCTTTTTTAAAGTTACCTCATTTTTTAATCCATAATAACATTTATCATTGAGCGGTGGTATACATACATATATGAGATTATTTTTATTGATAACGTACATAAAAGAAACTGTAATTTTAAAGCATAATAATAAAACGTATTACTCATACGAACCTTGGCAAAACGTGGCATGGTATCAAGAAAGCTACGTATGTTTCCTCGCTATAACAGATAAGAGAAAACAAGCCAGCCGTCACGTCTACATCGGTCGAAAATTATGACTTTTTTTAAAACTCTGCGGTAAGTGTTTCAAAATGTTTTTCAAATATTTTACTAAAGCTAAAGAAAATTAACAAAATAATAATAATAATACCAAGATAAAACATTTAGTTCCAGAATCCAGAATTGAGCTTTTAATTAAAACTTCACGAGTTCAAAGTTACAAGTCTAACTAAAAGTTACTTCAAAACTTCGGATAAAGTAGGTGAAACATTTTGCTTATTGTAAGTAATTTTCCTTCCGAAAATGTGCAAAATATTTGAATACTACGAGATCATTTTAAATGTTTTATGAATGTATTTGAAATATTAAGAAGATTAAATATATGTTTTAAGGCCAATCTACTTTGATCAAGACAAGGTCGCCCACTTGTCTTGATCAAAGTAGATTGGTGAGGAACCCAAATTTAGAATATATATAAATATATATTAGGAAGACAAACTACAATAGCAAGCATGTGTTTAAGGAATGTGTAATTATGGGAAGGGAGGGGGAGGAGGGTTGGACCTCCGGAATTCTGCCGCTCACCGTACGAAGCGCGGTAGCTAAGCTACCACTCAGATGCCGGCTTTCTGCGGGAGTGTGGTACTTCCCCGGGCGAGCCGACCCATTCATGCTACCCGAACCAGCAACCATCAACTCCCACTCAATAGCATCACTATGGCACTATTTAGTCCTTGTTTGAAAACTACGAAATATTTTACTATAAATTATTTCGAGTTTTGAATATTGCAATAATTCTTTTTTGGGAAAAGTACTTTACGACCGATTGGCTCAGTGGCAGGGCCCTCCGCCCGCGGAGTCAATAGTCGCGGGTTCGATTCCCGCATCGGAATAAATATTTATATGGATTTATAAATGTTTATTTCGAGTCTGGTACCCCCCCCCCCCCAATCCGTATTTCCTTTCCTGCTCGTTCCTTTCTTCTTTATCCTTTCCCTTCCTCTCCGCCAATCCACGGTCTGCCGTGCCAATGGATGCGTGGCTAGGGGCGAGCCTAGTCGCAAGCGTGCCGATCGTCCCGGGATTGGGCTCCCCCGGGTACTATCGTGCCTTACCTCAGCATGCAGGGCTCTGCTGGGGCTGACCTCCATCCTCCCTTGCGGCTTGTGGGATTCACTAAGACCCATTTAATATACCTAATTTGTTGACGGCGACGTGGTTCGCCACCCGTCACGTCCTGATTCTCACGAGGGCGAAAAGCGACCAATGAAGAGCCATTGCTGCGATGAATGGCAGCGGATGGAGCTCTGTGGTTTCTGCCAATCCCTGCGGGGGATAGACGTGAATATATAAAAAAAAATAAAAGTTCTTTACTATACTTCTCCTTTGACCAGATGTCGAAACATCTACACATTTTTCTATTATATTTTTTATTTATAGATAATCTGAAGACACACGATATCGACAGCAAAATTGTTCTCACACTCAAATAATAAAAACCTACAACAACAATACAATTTATATCGCGTAACTATTATGCGTGATTTAAAAGTAATCGATAGCGAGCTAAGATGTTATAAATGGCGGAACGTTTGTCAGACTTATGAGATTTTCAGACTTCAAGTAAGAGCAGGTGCAATTTCACCGATTTCCTAACGTCGTATCTTGAATAATATTTTTCGTTGTTTTTACCATTATATATAGTACATCTTCTTCTTCTTATGGTCCTATGTCCCCGAGGTGAGACAGAGGGCGTCCACAGTGCTTCTTCATTGGGATCGATCTTGAGCGAATTTAAAATTTTTAAACCGATTATAGAAACTCAAACATATATAGTACATAATAAATAGTAATTTTTATTAATATTAAGAAGGACAACACAACAAAATTGAAGATTATTCTTAATGTATTATATTAAAATTATGCTTTTCTTGGGTTTACTACGATCTAATGGTCGATCGAAATCGACCGGACTAATAGCGATGATCAACTGGTCGATTGATATCAAGTGGTTGGCAACCCCGAACAAGGATAACATAATTATTATCAATAAATATTTAATGGACATGCTAATGGATATTTATTTATATAACATACATACATATCATCACTCCTGTCTCTCGTAGCGGTGGGCAGAGATCACAGATCTCCATTTGCCACAGTCTCGGGATACTTTCTTTGTTTCATCCATTCTCATCACAATCTTCATATAAATACGCCGGTTAGGGATACTTCTGACCTGGCCTTTCTTAAGAACTTCGGCAAGTTCGTCATGGTATGTTCTCCTTGGTGTACCCCTAACCTTCCACCTACATTCTTAACGTTTATATTTAACATTTTATTATTATCACATATAATAAGCCTTATAATATTTCCTTATATTAAAACAAGCTTCTCCTCAGCGCGAAAAATTATGAAGACTGATTGGATTGGCCTGCTTGACAAGCGTTCAAAAATATCCAGGAGCGAATAAGTTTCCACGCGATTTACCCTTTCAGCGCAGCGAACGTGGTAAATCCCTTCTTATCTGTACACGTTAGGTGGAACTCTATTGGAGCCAATGCACCCCTAAGATACTACGGCTCCATTTTATTAGGTATTAAAATGTTTGAAGTGTTTTCCTTACATAAAAGAACAGAACCATATTTAAGACATTAACCATGTATTGAAATATTCATGAATTTTGAATTTGAACTCCATTGAAGTACGCTTCATTCAGTAAACCGGTGAGGACCGAAAGCTTGACATGTAAACAGTGCGTGAAATCTCCTCCAATTTTTTCGTTTCACCCTAAGAAAAGAGAGCATAAAATGCAGTGCAGTCCAGCAACAAGTCCGCCTTTTTACATGAATATGTACAGGAAAAATAAATAATTAAATTAATTATTTCCCATTCCAACGTCTTTATGCCTTATTCCTTAAAAATATTTAAAAAATTTAAACTTTTGATATGTCACTTTTATTCCTTTTTTATAAACTCAATATGAACAAATATACTTATTTAATTAATTTCTATAATTAATTATAATAATTTATATAATTAATTTCTAAACCAAAATACCCATAAACTAATATAGAATTAAAAACTGCATACTTTCATATATAATCTCATAAACTCTAACTCAACATATAAGTCCCATTTTCTTTCATTTATAAATCACATAAGTTTTTCGTCATAAATTATCTCACATTTTTTTAAATTCCAAACTTTCAAGATGGATGGGAGCAAATAAAATTAAGGTCTTTTCTTTTATAACCATAAAATGCGAAAATACTATTGTTTCCTGTAAAATATTCGCGAGCTTTTTTCCGCATAAATTAATTCAAATTCTTCGACCGGTACTTTTTTGAACTGAGGGAGGGTAATTTTTATACGGGGACCTTGTTTTACTAACAGAAAGCACTTTATAATACAATAGTTACAGAGAAATTCATTTTTATAACATAATGCGTACTGACACAATCCTAATTTTTAGAATAAGTTTAAGGGATATGAAACTCTTACCAAAGCCATTGAGATAGTTATTCGAGTATGCAAACTAGTGATATACAAAGTGGCAATATATTGGCACATGTTTGATATAGAACTAACAATTGCTGGAGATGACGAATGCTGGAGTGGAGACCGCGTCTTGGCAAATGACGCGTGAAACGCCTCTAGGCTAGATGGAGCAACGATGTGAGCGAGGCGGTTGACAGAAATTGGATGCGTGAAGCCGAACATCGGGCCAGCTTCTTTTATAGGAAAGCAGGCAAACGAGAATGCGGATCACCTGGTGGTAAATGATCACCGCTGCCCATAGACATCCACAACGCCGCCGGTTCATATAAGGGAAAGCCTACTTCTAAAAGTGGGTATGGCCACAAGCTATTGATTATATCAACCCCTTACACTTGTTCTACAAATTAGTACTAAACAAGTTACCAACAGTGGTGACCAAGAGCCCCTGATACTACAGATATTCATGTGAGACGATGATCACTTAGCATCATTTGACGCGCATGGTGTTTGTACTTTTAGAAAAAAATATATTAATTGATACAAAAGATACACTTTTTTATTTTTGGTTTAAAAAGAAGACTAGCAATAATTTAAATATTACTAGAATTCTTCTTAACCCTTCCACCTAGGCTTATAATGCTTGTGTCAGGAAATATGAATATATGAATAGGAAGCAAGAAAGGTGTGCTGGGATCGTAACGGATGGAGATCTGTGTGATATGATGATATATGTATATATATATATATATATATATATATATATATATATATATATATATATATATATATATATATATATATATATATATATATATATATATATATATATATATATATATACACATATACATATATCATCATATCATACAGATCTCCATCCGTTACGATCCCAGCACACCTTTCTTGCTTCCTCCACACCCATGCATCTTTGCATCCATCCTTCCTCTTACAATCATCGTAGCGAAATGGCTCTCCGTTAGTCGCTTCTCACCTCGTAAAAGGAGAGAGAAGAAAGAGAAGGGCAAGGGAAAGGAAAGATGGTAAACGGTAGTAGCTCGGAAGGCCGGGGTCGCGTACCCATGTACTAAACCATAACTACTGCACAGGAGGCTAGGCAAATTCACTCTCTGACCTTACCTGACATAAATAAGCCAATGGAAAATACGAACTAATGACGTTAAAGATTGTAAGCTCTTGCCATACCAACTGGGTTACCCCTGATATTAAATATATTATGAATCATATTACAACGTAACATGAAGGATTAACTATATTACAGATTACATGTCCCGCGCTTTAATAGATGCCTAGTCCAGCTGTAAATGGTATAGGATTTGATGAATTGCTTTAATTTGGGTATGTGTTGTGTATTCACAACAGTCTGTTTATGCAAATTATTGCATTTAATGTACATACATTTACCATATTACGGTGTGTTTACCATTTATTAAAAATATTTGCATATAAACGTACGTTTTCCTAATTATCTTTGAGACTCTCTATAATGTTTAATTCATATAAAAAACTACATTGTAACAAGGCAAAAAAGAGGATATTTGGTGTTTCTTTCGGCGTTTCTTCTGCGTCTTCTGTCCGATTAACCTCTATAAAGATACTTGTGGTTAATTTCTACTTTCGACATATCAGTCTATATTTATAGAAGGAATTATAATATGTTGCAGACTGTGGCGATGCACGATTGCTTGTTTCCCTTCCCTTCCCATAAAAAAACACAATTATAGCAGCATTAAAATAACAACTAATATAAAAAGAAATTAAACTCAAGTCAATTTTTTTCCCCATATAGAGCTAAAATTTATTAAACTAAAATTAATTAATTAATAAATTAATATTTGAAAAAGCTGTTTCGACATCAAGTGTCATCCACTACATGTTTAAAAATTTATTTGAACTCGAGTGGATGAACAAAAAATTGTTTTATTAATGAGCGAAAATTTGAACAATATATATAAATAAATAATATAGGGAGAGTGTGAATCCTAGTAATAGAAAAATCAGATGTATTTTCTTTTAATATTGATTTCGCATATCTTATTTGAACTGCTAATTGCAACTCTCGCATTTAAAATATGAAACACACGTTGGATATAATTTCATAAACTTACTGAATCGGAATCACTAGAGTCTTTATTTAACTTCTGATTGTTAATTTACATATTACACATACTACGGCAGTAATACATTGACAAATGTATCACTAATGCAATAAAACTTTTTATATTATTTCTTTTTAAATTCGTTATTTAAAATTTGAAATAAAAAATATATAAATTGTTTTCTATTAAAAAAAAGATTAGTTCGACTGACGTCTTTTGGATATACATGTCATTCATCCGGCACACAACATTGAAATTATAATATATATATTAAGATATAAAATGTAAAGTGAAAAGTGTTAATAAAGTATGAATAAGATATTATATAAATGTACAATGAAACGCAAGAATAAATTAATATTATCTGTAAGAATTTTATTTGAAGAAGCCGCCTAAAGGTCCCGCATGTCGCCGTAGTAAGTGCGGCGGACACGCCACTCTAGCTGATAGTTTATTTTTTATATGTTTTTGTAAAATTGTTGGCTATGTAAATTTAAAAAATATTATGTATTATTAAAATATTATGTATTATTATTAATAATATTATGTACATACGTTATCTACGGCACGATATTCTATATTTTATTTAATCACTGATCTACTATTCATCGAAATTCATGTATACGCCAATTATTGTATCAATTAATTAATAAATTAATATTTGAAAAAGCTGTTTCGACATCAAGTGTCATCCACTACATGTTTAAAAATTTATTTGAACTCGAGTGGATGAACAAAAAATTGTTTTATTAATGAGCGAAAATTTGAACAATATATATAAATAAATAATATAGGGAGAGTGTGAATCCTAGTAATAGAAAAATCAGATGTATTTTCTTTTAATATTGATTTCGCATATCTTATTTGAACTGCTAATTGCAACTCTCGCATTTAAAATATGAAACACACGTTGGATATAATTTCATAAACTTACTGAATCGGAATCACTAGAGTCTTTATTTAACTTCTGATTGTTAATTTACATATTACACATACTACGGCAGTAATACATTGATAAATGTATCACTAATGCAATAAAACTTTTTATATTATTACTTTTTAAATTCGTTATTTAAAATTTGAAATAAAAAATATACAAATTGTTTTCTATTAAAAAAAAGATTAGTTCGACTGACGTCTTTTGGATATACATGTCATCCATCCGGCACACAACATTAAAATTATAATATATTAAGATATAATATAATATTAAGATATAAAATGTAAAGTGAAAAGAGTTAATAAAGTATGAATAAGATATTATATAAATGTATAATGAAACGCAAGAATAAAGTAATATTATCTGTAAGAATTTTATTTGAAGAAGCCCCCTAAAGGTCCCGCGTGTCGCCGTAGTAAGTACGGCGGATACCCCACTCTAGATGGTAGTTTATTTTTTATATGAACGTTTTTGTAAAATTGTTGGCTATGTAAATTTAAAAAATATTATGTATTATTATTAATAATATTATGTACACACGTTATCTACGGCACGATATTTTATATTGTATTTAATCACTGATCTACTATTCATCGAAATTCATGTATACGCCAATTATTGTATCAATATCAACACGCGGCAGTCCACTGTTGGACATAGGCCTCACTCAAAGCGCGCCACCTAGCCCGATCTTCAGCTACACGCATCCAGTCTCTGCCAGCCGCCTTTGGTAGATTGTCGCTACATCTAACAGGTCCCACACTATGTTTTCCGAGTTGCGGTCTCCACTCCAGTACTACTCTAACAATTGTCGGTTCTCCGAGAAACGTGTCCAGCCCATTGCCATTTCAGTCTGCAACTTGAAGAGCTATATCGGTGATCCTGGTTCTCCGGCGAATTTCTTCATGTCGAATTCTATCCACCAGAGAAACTCCGAGCTTAGCCCTCTCTGACTGAGACTTGGTCTAGATGAAAGCTATTATGATAATTATGAGAGTCATTCTCATTGCTCATAGTTGATTAATAACATTTAATATTCATTTAATTTAATTATTACTTGAAAGAAATAATTATACTCAACATTATTACATTATTATAAACGAAATTGTGAAACTCGATTCGAAACAAACATTGCTAGCGAGAAGTATTTGCTTTAACTATTGAATGAAAACGAGATGATTATTATAATTCGACATCATTGCTCCAAGCCGAAAATCACAGTAAAAAATAAAAAGTGAATTACTATAAAATGGAATTATATGAAAACCATGTTTTGTTACCGTTGGTAAATCTCATAGAAAACTAATTAAATAATGAATAAAGTGTTATTTTAATGATATCATGCCGAAAAATCAATACAAATTTTATATATATATATATATATATATATATATATATATATATATATATATATATATATATATATATATATATATATATATATATATTCACGCCTATCCCCCGCAGGGGTTGGCAGAGACCACAGAGCTCCATCCGCTGCCATTCATCGCAGCGAAAACGGCTCGTCATAGGTCGCTTTTCGCCCTCGTTAGAATCAGGACGTGACGGGTGGCGAACCACGTCGCCGTCATTTTTCGACAAATTAGGTATATTAAATTCGTCTTAGTGAATCCCAGGAGCCGCAAGGGAGGATGGAGGTCAGACCCAGCAGAGCCCTGCATGCTGAGGTAAGGCACCATAGTCCCCGGGGGAGCCCGACCCCGGGACGATCGGCACGCTTGCGACTAGGCTCGCCCCTAGCCACGCATCCATTGGCGGAGAGGAAGGGAAAGGATAGAGAAGAAAGGATGGGCAGGAAAGGAAATGCGGATTGGGGGGGTTACCAAACTCAGAATAAACATTTATAAATCCATATAAATATTTATTCCGATGCGGGAATCGAACCCGCGACCATTGACTCCGCGGGCGGAGGGCCCCGCCACTGTGCCAATCGGTCGTCAAAATTTTTGTTTTTCCTTAATACACATATTTTTTTGATTTCAAAAATGATATTTAAATCTATTATACTATCAGATTAATATAAAAACGCTTTTTACAAATTTCAAATAAAAGTTATTTACTTTCTAGCAATAAGTTGCCACGATAACCAGCACTTAAGGCATTCAATATATCTGGATTAACTTTGTCCACATCTCTATTTTATAATGTTACCATTTTCCTCAGGGAGCTCTAATATTTCATGAATACTTTTCACTTTCATATCTAGTCTCACCTTTATATTCCTCTATCTTTAAAAATTCCCGCAGTATTGCAAAATTTTATACATATTCACAACAATATCGATTTATGAAATAATATATAATATAATCCATTAATCGATATCCTCGATTCCATAAATCGATTTATAAAATAATAACATATTTTTCGCGAAACTAAAAAGATTTTGTTCAAACATTTTACTTTATATATTTATAAAGGGGAGCCCTACAAGCGAGACCAAGATTCAATTATAATTTTCTTCATACCATTTTCTCAGATTCATATAATACATAGGTTTGCCTTTACCAAATTTTTCGTATTTACTGTGCGGGAAAAGCCACGAACAACCTTTATGATTCGTAATTTAATAAGTTATAGAAAACTTTATATAATTATTTTTATTTAGGCAATTTTGATTAAAGCAAAAAAACCAAAAGACCTCGCGAAATGGAAAAAAGTCAAATCTGATAAAATATGGAAAAGGGGCAGGGAGGCAAACGAGCGAACATGTCACTTGATAAAAAGCAGCCAAAGTTACCCACTATAATAACCATTACTGAAAGATTGCCGATTTTTAAGTAATATATAGGATTGTTTTTTAAAGGTTCCGATTTCTATATATACAAATTCCGAAATACCAGTGAAGGCACACACAGAGTGATGATATATTGAAAAAAGTTTTAGAAAAAAAGATGTTGGAATATTTGACATAGCCAGATATCGACTTTGTCACCTTCATCATAACTTGGTGACCATCTAAACGTTTTGGCCATCGAGCTTTATAGATAACTTTAAAATTCCACTGATATATACATATTATATTTACTTCAAAGATATTAAAACATGATATTTTCGTATAACAGATTCACGGCCTATTGTTATCAAGCAACCTACACCACTGTTGTCTATTCAGCTTAAGGGAAAGTTAAATTACTATGTACATTAAACAATTATGTTTGAACACGAACGTAATCCATATTTATCAAGTAACATACCTTTGGAACTAAAGCTATATAAATTAGTTTTCAATATACAAATTATTTATTTTATATTTATTTGTGTGCATTTTAAGTTCTTATTTATTCTTATCTATATAATCTTGTTCCTTTGGTTCCGGTGAATTTATTCCATGATTTAGTTTTAATTGATTTTACAGTATTGTTTGTGTATATAAGTATAAGTTGTAGTATATATATGGATGTACATATATGTTGTGTATGTCCGTATCAATGTCGTCACTGTAGTCCGCGATCTGACCACGTTGGTTCTTGCTGAAAACTAGCACCAGGTGCTCGATTAGAACGCCTGGCATATGCTGAGCAATCATTTTATGACACTTCTTAGTTTAAAATATTTTTATTTTATTTTGTTTATTTGTGTATTCTAATATAATTAAGGTTTTAATTTTAGCTATTGTAAAAAAAAAGGTGTCATGAACAAACTTTTACTATTTCTATTTATAATCTTTGTAGCTGTAAGCAAGTCTCGTGTATATACATACAACATGTCGTATTCAAAATTCTTTTCTTAAATGGCCTTTTAAGAAAAGGACGAATGTGTTCACCGCCGACACCTCTGAGACACCTCCGGCATTGCGGATGTCTATGGGTGGCTGTGATCACTTTCCACCAGGTGACCCGCATGCTCGTTTGCTTGCTCCACTTAAAAAAAATAAAAAAGGTTGTATATTTTTATCAAACATTTTCAAAATGTCCAATTTTTATTTCTCTGCAAAGCGCCTTTTAATTAGTGGCTTTGCTACTGACACTCGTTCAACGGGCTATAAAAATCGGAAACTCAACTCCTTTCCTCTTCCATTACTTCTACATCGGGCCCATACCTTACCATAAGTTCGGCACCACGGTTTTAATAACTTCAGTATTGCATATATGGGATAGGAAGGCAAACGAGCAGGCGCGCCACCTGATAGAAAACAATCAACGCCTCCCATAGGCATCCGCAGCGCCATAGGCAGTGCGGAAGCGCTGCCGACCTTTAAGGAAAGTGTCATGGGAGTGGGAATGGGAAGAGGAGAGGTAGAGGGAGGGGGGAGGGTGTTGAGCCTCCGAAACTCGGCCGCTCACCGTACCAAGCGCGGTAGGTAAGCAGAAGACGCCGGTTTTCTGCGGGAGTATGATAATTTCCCGGGCGAACCGGCCCATTCATGCTACAGACAAATATTATGCCATTCTTGACAAAGTATTCGTCTGCAACGTGGCTTTACCACTATCAAAGCTCAGTATGAAATATTTTGTCCATATCGTATCACATCAATGGATATTTATTAATATTAAATATATATGCATAGGTCAAAGAGACGTAGTTCACTTTTATTGAACGCAGTGAAGACTTCAGGGGAAATATTTAAAATTACAATATGAAATCCTTAGTCAAATAAATATGTGCCTCGCAAACACAGTGCAACTCCGACAAACTATTGCATATCATTCGAGGAAATGGAAATATTATATGCGAAATAACAGTTACTTGCTTTAGACGTTCATGTCGATATCATATTATATTAGTTAAATGTAATTGATTTCTCGACGACCTATTAGGCAGGGCCCTCTGCCCACGGAGTCAATGGTCGCGGGTTCGATTCCCGCATCGGAATAAATATGTGTATGACCTACATATATTTATCCGAGTCTCCACCAATCCGCATTGGACAAGCGTGATGGGTTAACATCCGTTCCTCCAGAAATGGAGAGGCCCGTGCTCAGCGCTTGGACATGTGTACATACATGGGTTGTAAAAAAAAATTGATTTCTCTAATTTGATGTTACTTTATATAATTTTAATTAAATTTTCTAAGAAAATTATAGCTTGGCAGAAAAATATGGCACTTTATTTATCTTATTTTTTAGAAAAAAAAAAAGTACCGTATTATATTGCTGAGCATGGACCCTTGCTATTTCTGAAGGACTGGACATTAATTCAGTACGTTTGCCCAAGGCGGATTAAGAAGACACCAATACCTATAAGCTAAATACACATATATTATAATCTCAATCTCATCATCAAATCATCTTAAGAGTACCAAACCCACAACCATTGACTCCAAAAGCGATAGCTTCGCCAACAAGCCATTTAGGTCGGCAAGTTCGTATGTGATATGATAATACATATATCGCTTTTTATCTACCGGTATCTCTCTTTACTGCCTATTATACTGAATTTATATACATAATTGTTTTTAAAAACTCAAAAGTAGACAATAGTATATCTTTCGAAGTCTGTTTTCGAAGGTGCGGTTCGATTTGGCCCACAGATATTTATTCCGATACCGATACTGCATTTCCGCTTTGAGTGAAGGTGATAGATTAATATCGTTTCCTCTACAAATAAAATTTGTAAACAAAGCTGTGGATGACAGCTAGTATAGATTTTATTGAAGTATGACTTACAAGTAACATGATTCAAATTTAATTTGTTTCAGTTGCCTGTCTCGGTAATAAAAGCTCTAGATTGAAATAAATAGCTCTTTAATTGGTCTTCATAGCAATTTTATTATAAAGATATTTTATTACTGTTTTGTAATGTTCTGAGCTTACTAATACTAAAAGAAACCATGTTGGTACTTTTATTTAATTTAATATACACTTATTTCTCATATTTCTTATCTATTCTACTTGGTAATATTTTTTAATAAAATTTTTTTTTTCATTTTAGTTATGGCGCTTGATTTTTGTTGAAAAAGATATTATTTCTTTTTTATAGCTGTGAAATCAGTTTTGTAATAACAAATTGAGATAAGTACGGTAGGTACTTCACTTTCTTCCACTGTGGAGTATTATAGATAATTTTTTATAAAAATAAATAATTTTGTAAACAATTGTTCTCTTGTGCAAATTTTTTGTTGGCAAATTTAGTGTTAGACGCTTTTCGCCCTTAGGCCAGATGTTACGATGATCTGCGTAGGGAGACTGGCAAAAACTGTATTTGCATAACAATTGCATGAAGCTTAATATTGGACGAGGTTGGGCGTCTCAAGGCACGCCCACATTCAGTGGTGGTCGGTTGCAGGTTATTAATAATAATTTTTAATGACGATATTAACACAACAACCCTATAAACAGTGAAAAGCAGTAGAATCTCGCTGCAGATGAATACTTTGTCAAGAATGGCATATTATTTGTCCCCAAGTACCACACTCCCACAGAAAAACAGCGTCTCAGTGATAATGAGCAGTTGACTTCCGGAGGCCCCCTCGCCCTCCCTCCCTTCCATAATGACACTTTCCTTAAAGGCTGTCAACGCTTCTGCACTGCCTATGGTACTACAGATGTCTATGGGCGGCGTTTATTGCTTTCCATCAGGTGACACGCCTGCCCGTTTCCTTTCCTATAGCATAAAAAAAGAATGAGTTATTATCTTGAATTTAATCTCGGTCATTTCAACATGCCTATCGGTGATGCCCTTGCTTATTTATCTCCCTCTAATTGTAAAAAAATATCGTCGCACATTAATTATAATTTAAACATTGATATTACTTTTTATCATAAGTAAAATTTCTTCTTTTTATCATAAGTACAAATAGGCTTGGAGAAGCCAGTTTGTCCATTTACTGGTATTTGCTTCCAAACTCGCTTCACACGACTCCAATGGGAAGAGAAGAAATTGCTCCATTCAAAATAATTTACGTCATAAAAAACCAAATCTTCAATATTATTCATCGACACAATTATTCCACGTAATTCTTGCTCGAAGCTATTAATTAGTTAAGTGAAAACCCTTAAGGAAAATTAAATATTTATGATACTTAAAGTGGTGGCTCAATCTTCATTCATTTTGTATCACCCGTTTTCCGTAAAACGTGGCTCCTAAGACTTGCTTTTAGGTAGATGTTAACATTGTAGGCTTATTTAAGTATACTGCCGTATAACTGAACATCTGTTAATGGAATGCTTTAAAACATATGACGTCCTAATAGGCTCAGTCGCGAAGTTGCCACTTTCGGAGTCAACGGTCGTGGATTCGATTTCTACATCCGGATGAATTTATTTATGGCATATGAGTAGACTACCAGACTGTAAACTCCGTATTTACTATATACCATTAATGAATTCCTTCCGATAAATAAATATTTCGGGTCTGGATATCCTGCCAATCCGGCTTAGACAAGAGCAGTAGGTTAATCTCTTTGCCTTCAAAAATGAAGAGGCTATGTGAAACTATACTTTCATTCGCTATTATGTACTGTTCGCTGTCTTATTTGTCCTAAGAAAAGCAACAAACAAGTAATCCGAACTACTATTAATTTATGTTTTCGCTAACTTCAATTCAATCATCTCTTTGTTAACTCTGCCGACGAAATAATTAATTACCTTGCTCGAATAAAGGAGACTTTGATTACGCTTACTTAGATCAAAATTTCTATATTTAAATTAAAGCTTGTTTCAGTAACAATATGAAACAACAGCTTCTTTGAAAATTAACTCCCTACAAATAAGGTATGTCAACCAATTGGCTCAGTAGCGGAGCCTTCTGCCTGTGGAATCATTGGTCGCGGGTTCGACTCCCGATATGTGATTCTATCTACAATTGGAACATACAAGACTATATCTTGTATGTTCCAATAATGAGGGTATTCATTTAGGCTGATATTCGGAAACATATTAATTAAATAACGCAAACACTGTCGGTATTTGTATCTCATTTACTGAAATTCTGAAATTATTTGTGGTTTCGAAATGACCTCCAATCAACCGTGTAGTTGCAGTTCTCATATATTAATGAGGCTTCAAATTAATCAAACGAATACGGGATAATGTTACGCATATAAATTTGAGGTTCTATTATGTAAAGTTAAACATTGTTTTGTTCTAAATATAACAAAACAATGTTTAAGTTTGAATACTCACATGATATGTTTATTTTTTTTTATTTTATTATCAGCATCAGCCTGTAGCAGTTCACTTCTGGATGTAGAGCATAACCAGACAAGTCATCTAGTCCTACATTTGACTTTACGCATCCAGTCTCTAACAGCCGCTCTGCGCAATTCGTTTCTTCATCTAGTTGGGGCGGGTCTCGCATTATGTTTGCCAAAACGTGGTCTCCACTCTATCGCATCTTCTCCAACGATTCCTCATTCTACAAAAAACGAGGCCAGCGCATTACCACTTCAGTTTGCTTATAAGAAGAGCTATGTTCGTTAACATTGCTTATTTTTCTTATTAAAACTCATTGAAATTTTCTTAACAACCTAACTGGTTAACAAGTGAAGTTTGGGAATCAATGATCACAAACTGGATTACCGCATCGGGATAAATATATGTACATATGCCTAACAGGTATAAAGTATGCTTTCTTAAAATTTCAGTATTTATACGTATTTATTCTCTATTTAATAGTAAAAGTTACACGTCCCCTTGTAATTTATTTTTGGTCATAAACTTTGATACGGATACGGATAAAGAAGAAAGTAATAATAAAACATGTACATAAATATATAATCACAAACGATTATCGAAAGCGATGGAGTGTTTTTTTTAAGTTTATAGTTTTTATTGTCAACAATTTCACTTCAAATGTAATTGTAAGAAAATAATAGCTTTTTTTTTAAATTTGTGGCATGTTTTCTTTTGTTTTATATTTCAAATTTAGATAGAACAAGAAAATATATGACTTCAACTTTCAGTACGCTGAAGGAATAAAATAACAACAGGGGAAAGAGAAATAACAAATGTGTTGACATGAAAAATTATTTCTTCTTCCAATTTCAGTGAGCGTTCCACACTTGGGTTATTTTAAAGTAACTCTCAATTTTGTATTCATAGCCTTTATGCAAGACGGAAGACGTACTTATTATCTTGAGACGTATTGTTTTTTTCTCGTTCAACCAGCTTGAAACAATTCGTTGAAACAATGGACACCGGTATAATTTAAAAAATACTTTATAGAATCTGTATATAGAAATGTGTATAGAAATGAAATAATTTATATTAACTATACGAATTATATATAAATGGGATAAAACAAACCTAATGGGTAAAAAGAAACCAATTACACGTTACATTTCAATAAACAAATTAATTTTATAAAAACATTTCCCGTTCGATCTTGTTCATTCTTGTTTCAATGCGTCCTGGATCAAACAACATAAATTTCTCTTTGATCATATAATTATTTCGAGTATAAAATCATCCGCAAAACCAATCGTAAATTAATCAGTACGATAAATCAATAAAGAAATTATGTTTAGAAAGAATTATTGATACGAATCGTTAATTAAATTTCGTCAAAAAAATATAAACCTGACCTGATCGGTTTAACAACAAAAATACCGCTTTCGGAGTCAGCTATTGTGAGTTCAATTCCACCATAAAGATTCTATAAGAATTATAAAAGGATTCTTAAAAAGGAAAAAATAATATTACATAATACGTAAAGAACACGTAAACATAATAAGTAAATAAATAAAGAATTTTATAAAAATATTTTTTTAAGTACTAACGTAGCGTAAATAAAGACGGCAAAATCTAGAAATATTGCCTCTTATGGTATAAAATTTTATTCAAAAAGCTCTATACCGGCTGACTTCGCCGAAATATACATTACCATATTTTTACCATTTTACAATTACCATTCTTAAGAATTATTTATTTTTAAAATTCTATATCAAAGAAGACATCCATCCACACGTCTCGCTCTTATCTGCGTATCAAAAACTTGATTCAACTCGTGTACCGTTACGTAGTTCAAAGCTTATGTGCACAGCAATCTATTTTAAACAGTTTTAATATTAAATATAATAAAGAATAAATGTCTGAATATTTTTATTTTAGACTTAATATTAGATTTGCAAATTTGCCTTGGACAAACGTATTAAGTGTAATATCCTTTCCTACAGAAATGGGTACGCCTGTGCTCAGTACATGGACTGCGAAAATAGAACTCTCACTACATCTTGGCGTATCAACTATTTATTCACGTGTAAATTAATAACAAAATGAATAGCTATTCTATTCTATTGTATAGTATAATATATAACTATTGATAATTCTTCTTCTTCTAAGAGTGTCTCTCCGACTAGCGAAGGCTGGCAGCTGATTCAGCACAACTTTCCTCCTCCTTCGCGAGGTGCATCAGTTCTGGAGCACTCGCTATCCCGGTCCACTTCCTGATATTACGTAGCAAAGACTTTCATATTCGTCCAATTTATCTTTTACCCGCGATTTTTACCATCATGATCAGTTGCAGCAACTTGTACCTCTCATGTCTCATGATATGACCCAGGTAAGCAACTTTTCTACCTTTGAGGGTCTGCAAAAGTTCACGTTTTTGCTTGACTTGTAGGAGAACCTCGTCATTAGCCACCCTTTGAGCCTGTCTATATGCCCACATTTCGAACGCTGCTATACGTTTTCTGAAGTCTTCTTTAAGCGTCCAATAATATAATAATAACTATTGATAATAAGTTCTAATAAGTCTGATGATTTGAATAACTTTTCATATATAAATTTAAAATAGAATATCATATCATATCAAAGGAAATGGAAACCACAACTAGTAATTAATGTATATCAAATCCTAAGACGGCTATCAATGGAATAGGTAGCTACTGAGGTGTGAAGTCGTGCTAATTGATCTGTCTGTATGTGGCATATCGATATATGAACAGATTAACTATATTGATCACAGTTAATACCTTTGTTATATGTAAAAATGTATGTTTGATTGTCTATACACACTCTTAAACATTCATTCATTTTTTTTATAGGAAAGCAGGTAAACGAGCATACATCTCATCTGGTGATAAATGATCACCGCCGCCCACATTATATACATCCTCAATTGATTGCAATGAAATTTTTGTAAGTTGTTCGCACACTAGGAATGGTATTTCAATTACTATAACCATTTTATAATATGTGAAAAAAAGCAATAAATTATATAATCAAATCTTCATAACATTTAATTAGAAAGAAAGAAGAAGAAACTAGAAATAAAATTATATAGACGAGTCAAAGAGAACAAAAAGCTAATGGGCCTTCAGGGAGCTCATGAAAAGCAAATATATACCTATTTTACGTTACGTTTCAGTTTGTAGAAACGGCTTGTTCGCGAAGTTTGTAATTTGCTTTCGACTTATTTAGAATTTTGTACCTGAGTTTTTCAACTTCATCCAAATAAGTTACATTTTTTGCATCCATATTTTCTCGACAGGCGCGCACCTTATTATTTAAATAATTAACGAATAAATTAATGAAAATATCAACAAGAAGTATCTTAGAACAAATAATATGGAAAATATAAAGGAAAAATATAATCTAAAAAGGAAATGATAACATAATAAATATTATTTTATAACTTCATTAATATTCTTTTGACTAAGATAATATATGTTTCATTTATTTAAAACTAAAGCAGTAATAATAACTCACTCTCGTTTGCGTTCTGTGGTCATTAGTTCAATTCTACCAATAGACATTTTATGTGAACCATATTTTCGTATCTTAAGCACTATTAACTTAGTAGGAGTATAAAAAATTGCAGTTATATTAAAAAACGTTTAAAAAACAAAGAACAATTGAAAATTGCTTGAATATATTTTAAACTACAGTACTAACATTAACCCTAAAATTTGCAGTCAGTTTTTCTTCTAAGTAAATTTTTCTACCTCTAGAAACAAAGTTATAAAACATTTTAAACAAAACTGTGTATAGCATTATATTGCCTCTTAAAACATAATGTAATTTAAAACGTTTCATTCTGTGGTTTTTATTGACTCCGCGGCGCAGCAACCGCTTTCGCAGTCAATGGTCGCAGGTTTAATTCCTGCATTGAGATAAATGTATAGCCTACAGATTTCCAAGGCATTCCAAGTTTGGTGGGTTAATGTCCATTCCTTCATAAATGGCGAGGCCCCGTGTCAAGCTGTGAGACATACAATATGGGCTTTGAAAACATATTCAGTTATTTTTACCAGATAAATATGCAATAATTTTGTTTGCAAAGAAAACTATTTTTAATAAAAAATGAATTGAGTATTAATCGTGCCCTGTTGTTCCCTTTGATTTACGTTTGTTTATATTTTCTAGCTTCTAAATTGTTTCTTATTCGACGTAATTGATGTATCTTATCTTATAAAAATATATTTAAAAGCAATATAATGTTTAAGACTACAAATTTATTTTCAATTACGTTGAAGCAATTCAGCTCCTATTTAAATTACTTACATTTTTATTTTTTTCATCAACTCATCAAAGCTTCATAACATTTTATTAGAGCAAAGAAGAAAATAACTTGAAATTTAATTATATAGAGAAGTCAAAGCGAACAAAAGGCTATTGGGGCGTTATGGAGCTCATAAAAAGCAAGAGGCCTCCTCATTTCTGGAACTATAGACATTAACTCACTACGCTTGTCTACCGTGAATTGTCAGAACATTCGGACTCAGAATATATGTAAAAGAACTTTTCTTAAAGGCTGTCAACCCTTCTGCAATGCCTATGGCACTGCGGTTGTCTATGAGTGGCGTTTATGGCTTTCCATCAGGTGAGGCGCCTTTTCGTTTGCCTTCTTATTCTACAAAAATGTACCCGTAGGGCATACATATGTTTAGTTCATTGCGGATCATGCAAAATGTATGTTATTAAATCACTAGAGGACGAATTCTGATAGAACCACGATAGCACGAATGGAGCAACCGACTAGAGAAGTATCATAATATTGGCACTTTACAGTTCATATTACCGCGTTTCCTCCGGTTAGTACATTGATCCCGAGCCTCAACACCTTTCCCCTTCCTTCTCTTCCTTATACCCATCTTATTATACCCTATTTCCTCTTCTTACATCCTTCTATCCTTTCTAGTTTTCTAATCTTTGTTCAAAGTGGTTAAAACATGTGCAAATGGGGACATACCGCACCGCAGTGTAAGGGGTTTGATTGTAGGGTCACAAGTCAGTCCATGGAGCATATCCTCAACTGCTCACTGTGCCCTAATACCTGTACATTTCAAGATCTCATCGAGTTGAATACTACTGCCATTGCAGTGGCGAATCATTGGGCCGGAAAAATATAGGAGCCGCTGACACGAAAAGAAGAAGGTAGGCGACGCATCTGCTAAACAAATATGTATAAACTTGCAAAGGACACAAACATAAAGAGCATAAATATTTTATAACTACATCCCATTTATGTCGATCAAAATAATATTTCAATCGAAGTTCTAAGAAGGTATATAACAGCAAGAGTTATGAAATAGGGCAAGGTTTAGTTAGAAGCAGGTGCAGACAACAATCATGAAAGGGCTTACATTGTAAGGCTGCCAAACAACTTAGATAATGGCGTTTTATTACCCAATTTGAATAAATAAGGACGGCGAACTGTCTCAGGTGTATTGCGAGGGAATTCTAGACATTCTGTACACGCCTATGTGGGATAGTATCAGAGCTCAGTGATCTATATGCTGATTCATGATTATGGATTTCAATTGCAATCGAAACCAAAAATGTCTATAAAACAGCCCCAATAAAATACTTAACATTTACAGTATGTCGACAAATGAAATGTTGCCGCTATTCCCACGCCTGGCAAGTGAATTCGTGGTGGCAAATTGATTTTTATTACTCAGATTGACACTTCTGTTTATTTGTTGGTGTGTGCTCCTTTAATGTTGTGTATATGTGTGTTATTAATAAATGTTTCAGTCATTCATTCCATTATTCATTAATACTTCATTCAACCATTCATTTACTCATGCGTACATTAATTCATTTGTTGATTTATTTATTCATAATCACCTCGCACCACACCCGCAGGACGAAACAAGTTGACCCTATTATTTGCCCAAAAACATCATTACATCTCTCTTTGCGAACAATATACTTAAAAAGGGGTAAAAGATTTTTCTTCACATTCCTGTTTATATTTTTACCTTTTCTTCAAATAAACATAATTTATACATTTTTGTAATTTTAAAACAATTGGCTTACTTTTTAAATTACGAGAAATTATAAATTATCGTCAGATACTCTTCATAAATTACTGCAAGCCATAATTTTGTTACACAAATCTCTTATATTATCTGTATTATATTCGTACGTTTAACTACAACCTTTCGAGATGATTAATTATATATTATATTTACATACAAACATTATAATTTAAATAATTTTTACTTAAAAATATTATTTATAAGATTCAACATAAAATTGTAGACTTGTGGTCTACAATTTTATATTGAATATATCATATATCATTTTTTCCATCCCGTTTTTAAAATAATTCTCTGGTTATGCTAATGAAACCTAAGCCACATCGTTGCCAAAACACAGTCAGTGGATCCGTATGTAAATCACCCAGACCCTGATACGACACTGTGTGAATACTCTGCATTTAGTTTCCCCCAATTTAGTCACAACATTACAAATTGATAATTCTTTTAAGTTGATTTCATATTTATATGAAAGATGAAAGCAAACAAGCGCGCGTGGTCACTTGATGGTAAGTAAATACAGCCGCCCATGGAAGATCGATCCATAGGCGGCTGTATTTCGCATCCCAACATCAAAGGCACTGCAGATTGTACCTAGGGTAAAGATCTCAATAATGGAAGAAGAAGAAGAAGGTAAGGTAAAATCATATGAAATACTTTGACCAATCTTTAACAGTACAGGCTATTCAGTTATGGAATTTGTTGTCGCTAGAGATGAGACAAGCGAAGTTTCTCCCAATTTTCAAAAAATATTTTAAGGCAGAAAAAGTTTTAAGATTTCTGAATAAATTCTATTTAATCATTTTAAAACTGTCAGTTTCAACGCTGTATAATTTTTTTTTCATAGATAAGATAAAGCTATAAGATTCAGACCATTCGACGCAGTACTTTTTTCTAATCCGAATATGTAATAAAAATTTTTTGATATCTATGGTATTTACAGTGCTTTCGCTTTTTTACATGGACGTGTATCGATATACTTATATCTTCTCTGAACGAACTTTCTCAGAACGTGTTATAGTTGTAATCTGCTGACTCGATGTAAATCCTCCGTCCTGTACTACCCTTGTCAAAACTTTTAACAAAGAGAATCTCATGAACTGAAATATAATGCTTAGTTTTTTACTACGTAGCCCATTAGCGAAAATTTTCTTGTCATGGTTTAAAGAAGTTTTTGCTCGTTTAAGATTTATTTTTTAATATAGCTCTAGCGATTTAATTCCTCACAAAATAATCTTGTGTTTATTCGGGCTGAAAAATATGACCTCTATCTTCAAGTAAAATTCCATCAAACGAAGTTCAGTCCTTTATAGGTTGAATAGTTCTCAGCATAAAATACGTCCATTCCATTTCTCGCCGTGGGTTGCGCACGCGCCGACTATAGGAGCAGGACCAGTAGATGAGTAGCAGCTACTACCTGAGAATAAAAATCTTATTTCGCTGACTCAACGATCCAACGCTGTCCTGCCTCCGATATGAGTAAACACGTGTGGTCCACTAACAGCTGAAAAAAAATAAAATCCGCCTGCCAAGCGTAGGAAGTACCGAAATATCATATATTAAGGGAATCCTATGTACAGTAGTAAACTATTACGTCCGTACGTATTGTTCATGATGATAACCATACCCAAGGATAACCAAGGATTACCAACGGATCTATTGCGATCGACCAGTCACTACTATTAGCCCAGTTGATCGTGGCAAGTTAAAGAAAAATGTATTCTAAATATAAATAATATACGAAGAATAACTTTTAATTTTGTTGTGTTTTTCCACTTTATCTTATAGAAATAGTACTTGAATTCTATATCATATTACTTAATTTATACTAGAATATGTGTGTGTGTGAATTACGATTTAATGTTAAGTTTATCAAGTACTGTTTGTACCTTTAAATGATAAATTGCAAAGAATCTAAATAGTTAGTAAACAGTATCTTGGGTCTAATACCATCACACAACAAATTCTTGCTATGTGTTACGGGAGAACAGGTATATCAGTCACGTTATTCAAACGGTGAGAAAATCAAGTAAATTGTCAAATGCGCTTAGATTGGTCACTCGAAAAGTCGTTTAGTAAAACGTATTAGGTGAAAGTAATTTAATCACGAATCATCCTTATCATTATCAGTCTGCGACAGTCCTGATGGACATTGACCTTCCATAAGTTTCGCCATCGAACTCAATCGTTGGCTTCAGTCATCATTTGTGTTTGCCACCTGTTCATATCGCCAGATTTGGCCGGAGGATGGCTCACACTACGTTTACCAAAGCACGGCCTCCACTCCAGCATTCATCTACTCCAATGATTTTCTGTTCTTCCACAAACATGTCGAGTCCATTGTCACTTCAGTTTGCCCATATATAGAGTAAAAATAAAATAGATTTTTGTCGGTGATTTTGATTTTCAGTCAAAAATATCCTTGAAAAAAGAGGCTAAACTTAAAACTCGGAGAGCTTTAGAGACTGAAATTTCTCAACAACTCAATATTGAAATAAATGAAGAGGTTAAATATATATTTTATCTGTATTCATTTATTTAATTTTTTTAAATTAAATTTAAAATAATAAATACTTAGAAGCATTTAATGCTTCCCACTTCTCATTCTTAATGCTATTTTTTCAAAGCACATATTTCAAACTTTGTACTGGTCAACCCGACCAAATTTACCGTTTATTAGATTTAATTCTCTCAGTTACTTACTACCTTAGCAGAACTATACGTGACTAAAGGATAGTGAAATTGTATTAGAAGTATTTTCAGAATTACAGTTAATTATATGTAAGTATGTTCTTATTCATTTTTATGGATTTTTGAGATTTTTAAATTCCAATTAAAAGCTTTCTTCGAGTATACGAGTCAAACAGAAAATGTTCAGTAAATTTTCAGTTTTTAGGAGTAAATATTAACTATTGAAACACCTACTACAAATAATTAAAATAAATCATCGTTTAAATTTTTAAAAATAAAATCATTTCCATTTGCTTTTACTCATTTTTTATGGATTTTGACGGAAATTGTTTCGTTTTTGACATTGAGGAACACAATTCCAATATCTTATTATCTAGTAGGTAATCATTTATTTAAAAAATATTTATTTATTTTCCACCACAGAGATAATTGATTGTTTCACAAACTTATATTTAATCGTGATAAGGTAATCGTCATTATTTTCTTATCTTCTTGATTATTATTTATTTTTCTCTAATGTATATTCGAGTTTACTGTTATTATTTATTTAACAAATTTTGCAAATATTTTATACCACTTTAAATACAAAACAGACCGTTTTCATTTCTGTAAGACTGGACATTAACCCACCACGCTGCATAAGCAAGTCTCACCAACAGTCTATAAAACAATGAAAGCGATATTTTTTAATAACAATATAATTATATTATCTCGTTTCGAACATTCAAAATAGGAAAAAAGAAATCGCAAACATTTCTTCATTTTACGAAGTTAAACCAAGTTCTTTCCTATTTCGTTTCCGTATTTAGGAAAGGAAGTATTAAAAGGAAATGCTATTGCTTCACGTAAAAAAATAATTTCAGTATTAGAATCAAGTGAAATTGCTCATAATATTATTTTCTTTTTTATGAAATAGGAAGCCAAACAAACTTACGATAGTAATCAACGTCGTCCATAGACAATTGAAGCATTATAGATATTGTACGAGTGTTACCGGCCTTTGAGAAATATTCAGGGTTTTCAGTATTAATTAGGTCATTTTATTATCAAAATGGCGCAGTAGAAGTATGTTGCAGTGATATATGTTGTATTCTAAGTCTAAAAATGAGTTCATAAGATTTTTATTTGTAGTTATCTCATCTACGATATAGCAAGTTTATTTTATGAGAGCCGTATTGCAAGCAATTTTGCACAATGAATGTGCCAGCACTCCCACATAGTCGCGACCTCTGACGTTACATTTTTTGAAATATAATTTTACACCTTTTTTAAATTATTTTAAAAAGGAAAAAGGAAGGAGTTGGTAAGGAGTACACTTATGGTAGTTTTAAATCTACCATTGGACTATCGATGAGAACCATATTTTCTGAGCACAAACACTATTAGCTTAATTAAAAAAAAAGTTAAGAAAATTTCTATAATACTAATATTAATTATACATTGCTAGTCTTCATTGAGTAAGCTAAAGTAAAAGTTTAAATAATTTATGAATGTTAAAAAGTTAGTTAACTATTTATAATAATTAATCTATATATACAAATGTTTATTTATATTCTATATGTTGTCTCCGAGAAATGTTAGTTGACAATCCCCTCCAAGCTTTACGTCTAGATTCGCACCTGTTTTCCGACAAAAGCAAAGCTTCGTTCAGTGGTCATTAATAGCTGAACCACTCTCTTTTTTCTATTTTTTTCCGCATCCCATGTCTCGCAGCTAGGCACGGTTTTTCCTGTTTCTAAAGGAACAGACAATAACACACCGCGCAAAAAAGTGTATGCACAAATACAAAAGTCACTCCCCCTCTTCCGTAACTTTATTTTTCCAAATGAACAATTTTATTTATAATTCGATCAGAAAAATTCAGATGTAGCATTGTCAAGAAATATTAGACATATACAAGTTACACTCAAAGACTCTGAATAAAATGTCTGCTTTTAAACAAATTTTATTTTCAACAGGGATTAAAGCCAAAAGCTTTGACTCGGAAATTAGATATTCCTACTAGTTCACAATCCGTTCGCTTATAATTGTATCACACATTGATTTGCTAATCAAAATACTGTAGAAAACTAACTTTGTTTTCGCAACGACCCAAAATGGATTTTGGCCTCCGAACAGATCTTACGGCACTGTGCCCTGTCCTGCGCCACCTAATGTGGCTAATCGAAAGTCCAAGTTATGCTGTAACTCGTCGTTAGGATCGGGTCGGTTTCCTAACAATGTGTTTTCTATGGGATCCAATATAAAAAATATTTTCTACGATAGTAAACTCGATTGTAAACTAGAAGCCAAATATATTCGGAAAATTTGCATGAAATCCCGACAACGTTTTGGCGTTAGTTCCCGCATCTCTTTAGTGCAAATGTCCAATAATTTTATGTTAAGTAGTAATTTTACAGAGCGATTATGGTTGCAAATTCATGCTGTGAGTGACCAACTAATACATGACAATACAGTTTATAAATTGATTGTGATAATGAAACGTAAAATGGTTAGTTTTAATTATTTATAAACGAACTGTTTTACCCATGGTAAGTCCACGTCACGTTTTCTCGCAGCCTAGAACAGGTTTCATAATTTCTGGAGGAATGGACCCTCCATGCTTGTTCAAAGCGAATCGTAGGCACCTAGTCTAGGAATAAAGCAGTAGGCCGCTCCATTCCCAATGCGAGAATCAACCCTCGATCATTAACTCCATAAGCAGTAGCTTCATCACTAAACCATAATTTTTCCTCGCAGCCTAGCACACGTTTCATCATTTCAGAAGGAATTGACCCACCATGCTTTTTCAAAGCGGATCAGAGACACCTCAACTAGGAATAAACCTCTAGACCGCTCCATTCCCAATGCGAGGATCAACCCTCGACCATTGACCTTGTAAGCAGTAGCTTCATCACTAAGCCAAAATAACGTTGTAATATTTATTTTAAAATTTTTATAGTTTCGAAAAGTAATTTAACAAGCTTATACATATGCCTTCCTCTCTCATTAAAATAAATAATCTATATCAAGGTACGGAAAATATAGTCTTTAGGACATTGCAGACAGACATTTTTTTCTATGTAATGATTTGTCAATTGATTTTTTATTTTATTTTTTTACGTATACTTAATTTGCCTTTTTTCATTTTTCTTAAGCTCGCCTTGGTTACATCGTGATCTGCTATATTTAATAATGACTCATAAATCTGTCTTGCTTCATTAAATAATTCATCTGCTATGAACTCATGGGAACTAAACCGTTTTTGGAGAAGATTGCTTTTCAATTTATGGTTCTCCAAATACCGCCACGTTTCACTGCCACCTCTTTAAAAAATAAATTATAATTTACTTGGCCTCTTTTTATGGTTTACATCAGGGGTTGCCAAACTTTTTTGATCATCAACCCCTATGTAATGTTTTGAAAACTCCATCGACCGCACCAAAAAAGTAATTTTCATTTAATTAAAGTATAACTATCTAGTTAGGTACTGTGTTTATGCATTTATTTTAAACATATATTAAAGTAATTTTACATTGGTACATAATAGTTTTATGAAAAATATCTTAATGTTGACATTTAAATACCTTAATATTTATTAAATAATAAGTAACAACAGACTTATTGCCTCTTAATCAATGAGATGGGTGTGCCTGGTGTTTTTCGTTTCGTATCTCGAAAATTTCAAATAAGACCTGTGTGTTAATTAATAGGTATCGATTTTTAGACCTCGTCGACCCCCAAAATCAATTTTCATTTATTCCGATCCCTGTGAAACCGACAGGGGTTGGTAGAGAGCACAAAGCTCCATCCGCTACACTCCTGGCACACCTCCACACAACGGCGCAATCATTCATCCTTTCATCTATTCTTCCTCTCACATTCATCGCAGCGAAACGGCTCTCCATTAGTCGCTTCTCGCTCTCGTGAGAATCAAGACATGACAGGTGACGAATCACGTCGCCATCATTTTTCAACAAATTAGGTATATTAAAATTCGTCTTAGTGAATTCCACGAGCCGCAAGGGAGGATGGAGGTCAGCTCCAGCAGAGCCCCGCATGCTGAGGTAAGGAACCATAGTACCCGGGGGAGCCGAATCCCGGGACGATCGGCACGCTTGCGACTAAGCTCGCTCTTAGTCACCCATCCATTGGCACGGCAGACCGTGGATTGGCGGAGAGGAAGGGAAAGGATAGAGAAGAAAGGAAAGGGTAGGAAAGAAGGACAATATTTTTAATCTACAAAATAATAGCGATATTGTTTTGCAACACGAATATACATAAATAAAGACTTAATCACGCTCCTACTAAAAAAAACTCAATAACTAAAAACTGCTAATTATTTAAATTGTTTTACAACATGAACACAATAATTACTCCAACAAGAAAGAATTTTCTTTTAAAAACTCATTAATACTCAAGAGTCTCATTAATACTTGTTACAGTTTTACTAACCGAAAATATTTATAATTTTTACACAATCATTATTTTAATTTAAAAAAAAAACATGCTCTCTATTAATACATATACATTATTTTTAAAGATAAACGCCAAAGAATTTAGAAAAGTACTAATTGTCAGTCAATATGTTTCATTTAACTTAGTATTGTGGCAAGGAGCTTATGAGAGATAAGTTGTTTTTTACTCAGACCATATATGTTACGACGTACTGCTTGCTGATTATGAGTTTTGTCATTCCTGGAGGAACGGAGCCGCTTTCCTACATCGGGCTAAATATATGTATGGCTTACAGATATTTATTCCGAGTCTAGTTACCTCGCCAATCCGTATTAGAGATAAATAATACTTGACAATACGAATTGACGGTCGTTGGAGTGAAAGACAAGTGCTGCTGACAGACAAGTTGAGACCGTGTCTTGGCAAATGTATTCTGAGACGCCCCCTGGCCAGATAGCGACTAGCAACTTTCTGTATGATGCAGTGGGTGATTATCAAGATGTGTGCATGATGCCAAAGATCGTTTTTGAGCATCTTGGGACAGGTTTATATCCATCAGGATTGCCGCAGGCTAATAATAATTATAATATGTAAAATAAAAAGAAAATAACATAAATTTATTTACATCAAAATCGTATCCGTTTTAAGGACCAAAGGGAATTTGATTATTGCATCAATTTGCGCTGTTTCAAGCATTATTCAAAATCAAGTTAAGCTAGATCAATAACATTATTGGTTTGGGAGAGGTAATTGAACACGTCGGGTATAATTCAATTAATGTTACACGAATAACTAACGTGAATAATTATAATTAAATTAAATCATATTTATTATGTTAAGTATTATCGGATCAAATCACTGTTGAATATAATTTCCCCCAAGACGCATTATCTACAATTAATCATTCAATTTCTAACAATTACCCTGTGTAGATCGTCAACACTGGTAGAAAACTTGTCTTCAGACTCTGAGGTATGATTAACGACAAAATTTCACAACGCTTTCTAAAAAGTCTTTCATCCATCCTCTCCATGTGCCCAAACCATCTAAGCATCGACGACTGATAAAATAAGTTCAAATCGTCGGTATCGGGTCGGTAAGGAAAGACGTCGGAAAACATACCTTGGCCAAATTACTGAATTTTTTAAGAAAAGACAGATCAAGAGTACCCTTAATTGGCGAGCTTGCATGAGGAGAGCTTGCGTGACGATATGTATGGATGTAAATCAAGTCAAATTATATCAACATAATCATAAATTAACTAAAATATTAATTTATTTTTCAGTTTTAACACAAAAATCTGAAATTTTCAATTAAACACAGGCACTCGGCTGAAATCGACAACGTGACACAAAATTCGACACTTTTATTAGTAGTGCAGACACCATCTGCGAACTGAGAACTACTATACCCTGGAGCGTTCTTGAATACAAATCGTGCGGAGACTCTAATATCGCACCCGTAAGTGACGTATTGAATGGCTGCCTACATTTGAAACGAATAGGATTTTTGATTTGAGAATGATTATAATTTTTACAATTGAACCATATTGTATTATTGTTTTTTTTTTCATAGCCTTTATATGTCCCACTGCTGAGCACGATCCTCTCAGTTTTCTCAAAGTGCAGTCGAATACTTTGTCAACAATGGCATATTATTAGTCTGTAGCATGAATGGGCCCAGGAAGTACCACATTCCCGCAGAAAACCGGCATCTGAGTGGTAGCTTAGCTACCATGCTTCGTTCGGTGAGCAGTTGAGTTCCGGAAGTTGTTACAGATATCTTGGTGACTGGGGGGGGGGGGAGCTAAAATTAATTTTTGTGATTTTTAGTAGCATAATTTATGTTTTTCGCATAATCCTGCCTTATTGTGACTTAGAACAGATAGATATCTTTGTCTATTTTAATGGCAGAAAAAGCAATAAGAGTAGTAAAATCATAGTACTGATGGAAGAGGGGTGTAGTCAATGTATCAAAAAATACCCCACAAGCAAAAATTTCACTCAATTACATTATTCCAATATCCTGTTTTTTTCAGTACCCTACATGCCTTGAGCCTGAATTAGTAATCACGTTTTATGGCCTTTTTTGGAAACAAACGAACGAGAAAACGGGTCACCTGATGATAATTAACCACCGCCGCCCATGAACATTTTTTGTACTAAGAGCACAGTATATGCGTTACCTAACTGGGAATGAGGATATGAATAATGGGAAGAGAAGAAAGAAGAAATAAGAGGGAAGCAAGAAATCGGACGATTTATACGATTAATGGAGTACTGAGTAAAAGTGAATAAAAATATAACAAGTAAAAGATTCAACTGAATAAAAATAAAAGAAATAGAGACGTTTCACTGGTGAGGTATTTTATAAGAAAATACGAATATAAATAGAGAAAATATATGTTTAAATCTTATAACAAAGTTATTTCGTATACATTTCGCGCAGCCTATTTTTAAAGAATGTAAATTAAGCAAATCGTTGGATAAACTAACTAATCGTTAAGCTTTCTTTGAAATAATAAAAAGTAAATATTTATGCAAACGCTAGCGGGTAAAAAGTAATTGCTTTTTATCTAGACTTTTTTAAGTTAATAATCTATGGACTCCAGACAAATATTTGAACTTAAAGAATGAATTTTATACTTTATTAATTTGTTTTTAATATAATCTTAACTTAACAAGTGAAAGATTTGTTAAAGATGTTGTCAAATAGTTTTTATATATTTATGTCAATGTCAGAGTGTATAATGTTATAGAAAATATTTCTTGTAATGTCACGGAAAAATATATAGTTATTTTTGTCTCGGAAAATTGTATCGGTCTTCGGTTCGTTATGGCATGAAATAAATTATTTTTAACTGTTACCCAAGTCTTTTATTTGAACCCTCGTGTACAGATTAATTTATCATTATCAACACAGTAAGCCGTAACAAACCTCGTATGCCTCGATTTTGCAAAACATTAAATTAATGGAACATTAAAAATATAAATAAAAAATAAAAGATTTTACACTTATAGTGCTTACCTAGGATTCCCTTGGGTACAATTAAGTACCCACGATTTACGAGGACAATAATCCACACACATAAACTGCTTTGCACAAAAAAGGGCGGTTTTGATTAATTTAGTTCTAAAGAGATTTTAATAGCCAAACTGTGTTACTGGCATTTAAAAAAGAGTCCAAATACGAAGCTTTTTACTTACTTTTCGCAAATTTGTTATGAGAAGGTTATCATTACTTCATTCAATCCCTTCCAGTATCCTTATCCTTTCCCCAAGGTAGAATGTGTATGTGCAGGTCCCTTAATACTGAACACGTTAAGGGCGGCGATGGTTGCTTACCATCGTATGACCCACTTTAGTTTTATTTATAGCGAATCAGCCAAACGAGTAAGCAGTTCACCTGGTAGTAAGTTATCACCTCCAGCACATATACATCTACAATCCCGAAAGCGTCACCAACACGTTACCGGTCTTACACATACGAATGTCTCTTGAATATCCCTATGACGTCCTTATTTGGGAACACTGCAGGTTGCGTACCACTTCTATAAAAAAAGACCTCCAAGAGCAAATTTCTTTACTTCATAAACAAATGATGCATAACTGCGTTTAAGCAAGCGTGGAATATCACATCCAAGTCAGGCTCATTTGAATACAGTTTAGCAGAAAGTGTTTTGGCAGCGGTCCCACTTGTTTCGTTAGCATAAAATATCGATTATTACGTGAGATTGGATTTTATTATGTATCGATTTGCATATAGAATGAACATTCCTATTCAGTGTTTTGAGTTTTCAATTTGAGTCGCCAATTTTGTCCCTCATCTATAGATTTATTTTATTTTATAATGCAGAACTTGAGCTAAACAACAATAAAAAATAAAGATTTATAAACTCCTTTGCGAAAAACGGGCACCTTACAATCATTGGCTTTTCTATGAATAATATTAATATTTTTAGCATGTCATTAGTTTAGGTGAATAGAAATTTCTTTTTTAGAATTTTTTTCTAAGATTTTAATTCTAGAATCGATGCTTTAGTCAATGTAAACAGAAATCCGTGTGAATATGTAAATTTTTATGGCTACGAGTATTTTTATGGTACTTTAATAAAAAAAAATAAAAATTAATAACGAGTATAAGCTCCCCTTGCAGCAATTACGGCATGTAATCATCTTAGCATGCTTTCCACCAGGCTTTAGATTCTATGGCATATAATATATTCGCGTATAAAAATGTATATATATTCGCAAAAAACGAAAACGTAGTAAAACATAGTAAACCCCAAAATGAATACTTACCATAATAGCCAAGAAAACTTTTTGAAGATTTCTAAATAAATTGTGTATGATTACTCAAACAGTTAGTTTCGTAGAGCTGTGAGACTCAGACCATTCGCCGCAGTAATTTATTGTGATCCGAATATGCAATAATATTTTTTGACATCTCTGTCATTTACAGCGTTTTCGTTTTTTTATGTCGATACGTAAATATTGTGTCCGTATTTAATTAGAGTTCCATTGTAATATGTAGTATGAAGTAAATAGAGTGATGTAACTTGGAATTCCTGTGAATGGTCCATAAATAAAGAAAAATAAATTAAACTGTTTATATAGATCAATAGTTTGCCCTTTTATCCCATAAACAAAATAAATATCATATAGGTGTCAGCAGTCCCTATGATATTGCGAACGCGACGCAATGATAAAACGATACAAATGCAGAAAAGCGATGATCTGCGCGGGGCATCTGAATGCATTTAGCCGAAAATCGAGCTTAGTCCCGCGCTTTGAGAGAGGTCTTTGAGCAGCTGCGGGAATCTGCAGGTGCTCAAAGACAGGCTGGTAATGATGATAATGGTTTTTTTCTTACGTACAACAAATAAAACAAAAACAACAACATATTTTAACTATAAAACACGTTGAACAAAAGTTTCAAAAAAACAAAACATGTTTCTTAACCTCACTCACCCTTTGCACCTTAACGTTTCAAAATTTAAATTTGTAAACAGCAAATGTTATTTACATAAAATTTATTTCCATTGGAAAACTTCTATTACAGACAGCACGAGGTGAAATTTCACTGGTCGGGACCTGAATACAAAATAATAATTTGGTGTTCAGTTTGTCATAAAAGAACATCGAATCATCATAACAAGCTATGCCATGTCATTGTTTTCACTAAAGTTCTTCTGCATTGCCAGCGCCATAACTGACATTATTGTTACATTAATTAACTTTCTAAATATATTATAAAAATAATAACTAAAAATAACTTTTATTTCCTCTGACCTTTATATGTCAATGCATATGAAGTTTTGAACATCAGTTTATATGTATGTATATGGACAGTCAAAAGTTTTACTTAGCTAAGATCCGCGACAAGCAAAACAATAACAGAAAATTATAATAATAATGTGTGTTTTTCCGTTGGGTTTAGTGGATTTATTTGGAACTTAAACCAAAAACTTACCGAAAATCGGCCATCAACTCTCCACCCACCAACCACTATACACAACGCCAAACACACACTATCACTTTTCCATCTTGTACACGACACGTGTTTCTGTGCACATTATTAATTTTCTGTTATTGTTTTGCTTGTCGCGGATCTTAGCTAAGTAAAACTTTTGACTGTCCATATAGTGATGGATTTCCGCAAAGTAACGCCTGACTCCATTAATATATGTATGTATGTATAATATTGAATATACACATATGCGTGTAATTTTATTTTTAATTTTAATTTTATATATTGGCTATCATGTCAGGCCATCTTTTGGCAAAGGCCTCCTCTATTGCTCCCACAGGTTTTTGTCGGGTGTACTTATTCATCCCTTTGGCAGATCGTCAACCCACCTTCTTAGCTGCCCTCCTCTACGTCTTTTTCGCTACAATCCTAAGGTTACAAGCTAAATGAAAGCCTGAAATTAGAAGTATTACCAGAGTCGCAGACGTTAGGCAGAACCAGAACAATGAATGGACAAGACATATGATGAGAATAAAGATAGAAAAGGGAAAAAATTTACAGAATGGTACGCGAATAACGAAAAACTATATATAATATAGTGTTTCGTTATTCTATATTACATATATTATAGTTATATTCTATATTATATATAGCTATATTACAAACTATTAATAAATAACTATCAATATATTGTATTGAATTAACAAAAAAAATTAAGTAATAATATAACTTTATAATTTTTTTAGTAATAATTTAAGAAAATAAAATACATATGCCAACAAAATATAAAAAATTCGAGCGAGATATAGAAAGTAACGAAATATATAATGCAGCTAGCACTACATTTAAGTCACAAAGCAACCGTAAGCGTAATCGGATTAGTGGGTAAAAAAAATGTAAAACATTTTAAAAGTTTACCAAAGAGACTTTTACCACTTTTGTACTATCCACATCGGTGCATATTACAGAGTTATTTACTGCACGGTGATGACGTAATAAATAATGCCACCCCCTTCCCTTTGATATGACGGAGGAGTAGGCTATGACTATATCTATAAAATAAGACTAAAATCTGCAGAAAGGGCATCACGTGCCGCTGATTTCATGTATTGCTTTATTTTACCCAGCATTCTGTGAAAGTGTACAAGCCAATATGCTACCAGCATTAACATCATCGAATCTAAACGAAAGTGTACCATCTCGTGTTATGGGGTTTATCCCGAGACTTATTCCCACACGCAAGTCTTTTTTGCTTGAAATATGCTAAGCGGAACAATTGTAAAATATTATTATTCGATTATTTTGAATTGGATACTGTGATTTATGCATTAAAATGTATTTATTGTGATTTTTTATTGCGAATAATAATTACTATTACTATTACGTTTTTTTTGGGTTGATATTTTGTGTGAGTGAATTATTAGTTTCAATAAAATGATAAAAAAATTATTTTTAGACTACATATGTATATGTATGTATGTATATATTATACATATATGTTTTTTTTAATTTTGTCTATACACTATATAATTGTTACAACCCAAAAGATACAAATTTCGTTTTGTTTCCTTAGCAAGTGGCAATAAATTGTGGTCCATTAGTGACTTCCGTAAGCATTACAGCTGTCGGAAGCTACTACCATTTGCTTTTCCTTTATAATGGCACTTTTGCATCACAATTTTATCTTTTAAGTTCTTGGATAAAAAAAAACTTAGGTTTTTAGATTTTTTTCTAAAAACCGAAGGTTTTTATATTCCTCGAACATAACTCCTGTGAAAAAGAATAGTGTTACAATGTTAAAATTACTAGAATGTATGTTAACCAGTTCAAATATAATTCTTAGGAGAAATGATTCATGTCAACAATCTTTAAGGAAGTAGAAGCATCTTACAATATGATATCGTAATAAATAGCGTCATCCCTTTCTTTCGCGACGACGATGGAGTGAAGTAATTATATAAAGGAAGCAGCACGTATGCCGAAGTACTGTTTTAACTTCTTGTCATGCAAAGTGATTCAACTTTTATTTAATCAATATTATTTATTTAAACAATACATATGTGCATATAAAGTGAATTACCGGTGGACCCTGAACTAGGCGATTGCCCGTATCCTGGGACCCAAACATGAATTTTCGATTTTGACAATTTATGTACATATTTTAACTAATTTATACTAATTATAATTATGAAATACAGAAAAATTAGAGGGATATTTATGAAATACAGCTAAATAGAGGGGCCTTTTTAGTGCGTTTATGTGTTTGTGCAAGTGTGCGTTTGAGTATGTGTATGTGTGTGTGTGCCTGTGTGTTTTCCTGCCTGTACACTTTTACGTGAGTAAATTTATTTGTGGGAGAGGGAAAGTAGCCACTTTGTAACTTTTTTCGTGTTTTAAGTAGGTGTAGGAATTGTGAGCATCTTCTAGCAAGTATGGAACTGGCTCTGGGGACGAGGATTCCAAAGTTGCGTTTAGAGACTAACAGTGGGTAATCTGATCTGTGGTTAAGCGTTTTGTAAATGAGAAGTGTAGCTTTTAGGATTAGGAGTTGCCTACACGCAGACCAGGAAAGTCACTATAGAGAGTATTATTTGGGTAGTGATAAGGTTTTTTTAATATTATTATCAATACAGCTCTTTGGGCTCTTTCTAGTTCGATTGTTTCTATGCTAGGTTTAATAAGTTGTAAGTAAGTGTTTGAGGGGTTTTATAATTGCATTTTCAGTTTTCTTTAAAAGTCTAAAACAATCCGCCTGGGCCTGGCGCGCTGTCAATTTTAAACCTTGATAATATGTTCTTTATTTCTACTAATTATTATCATAATTCTACTATTGTTTCTCAGTTAGTGAGATTTCTTTATCGAGAATAATATTCTTTATTCTTTATTGTTGTGATTATATATAAATTTCAGTTTCTTTTATTTTTCACATTATTACTTTAATTTTCTTGTATATAATACTACAGTGATCAATTATATATATAGTTTAACGCACTTTCACAACGTTTTTTGTAACTGGGATGGCGGTCCATGATCAACTAATCATCGCCTTGTAGTCACATGACACTTACAATTGAGACAAGTAAAGTAATATATAACTATATTATGCATACGCTAAAATAAACATATTTAATAATTATGTGTATAATTACTCAATAAATATATAAATAAAAAACCTCAAAAACAACATCTGCTGCTAAAGTGTCTGATTAAATGATGTTATGAATCATTTTTATGTCAAAATGCCTGAAACGAAATTTATATGAAAAGTACCTAAGCTTAAATTTGATGCCCATTATGAGAACCTGAAAACGTTTTATCAGAAGAAGTGTCATAAATATGTCACGCCGGGTATGCGTGTTAAGCCCTTGAATAAATGTGAGTATTACGGGGATTTGTGGGTTAAATAAATGAAAGTAGCCACCAAAGCGTGTGATAATGATTTAAATAAAATGTTTGCGGTAGTCTTTTGTGGTTTGCCAATTGTTTTGGGTTTATTGGGCTGAATTCCTTAAGTTGCCCAGAATCAAGTCCTCAGCCCAAGAAATAATGTCCCACTTATTTCGTAAACAGGCAAGGTGCCGATTATTACGTGGGATTGGATTTTATTATATATCAATTTGCATCTAGAATGAACATTCATATTCTATGTCTTGAGTTTTCAATTTGATTCGCCAATTTTGTCCCTTATCTATAGATTTTTTTATTTCGCAGAATCCTCAGCAGAATGCAAAATATCATGCAGATTGAACTTAACAATTTTTATAAATTTTGCAAAAAAAAAACGGGCACCTTACTGCAGGAGCGCTATAATTTTACTAGCTCTTATTGCTTTTCTGCCAGTACAATAAATACAAAGATATCTGTTTAAAGTCAAAATAAGGCAGGATGATGCGAAAAACATAAATTATTCTACTAAAAGTAACAAGAAGTTAGTGTTAGTTGCCTTAAAATCTTCTAACAACAAACCCGCGAAGAGTATTATAAGTAAAAAGTCACAAACTAAAAAAGGTATTAGTTTCTTTTAAAAAACAAAAGCTTTGAATTGGAATTAACCTTTTTTTCATACCAATTTTCTTTATTAAATGCCAGTAACATGGTTTGGCTATTAAACCCCTCTAGAACTAAATTTGTTGCGTAGGAGTTTATATTCGTTTATAAGACGTAGTGAACCGAAATATAAAAACTTACCAACTGAGACATAAATACTTTTGTCAGAAAAAATTATATCTGAATACTCAAAAATAGTCAGTTTCAATGCTGTACAAAAATTTTTATTGGTCGTAGAGGTGTGAGACTCAGACCATTTGACGGAGTATTTTTTCTGATTCGATTATGCAATAAAAGAATTTTGACACTTTGTTATTTAGCATTTTATTTTTTAATTGCGTCGATATTCACTGTAACTTGAACTCAAAATGTGCCTTGCTAATGCTTTTGGAGCTTTTTGCTGTTACGTAATATTTTGCTTCTTTAATTCTACTTAACATTAGCCTAATGATTCAAATACCATGTTATTTATTTTTGTTTTATTTCTCATTTCTTCGAACTTGGTGCCAATTAACAACATTCTATATCTTATTCTTCTACCTTTACATTTATCCCAATTTGATGCTTTTATTTTTAAACGGTTTTATTTAGCCCGTATATATATTTGTTCAAATACATCTACTAAATCGATTCTTATAAGACTTTGCACCCATATCGAGTAGAGAGAGTTTTTTAGAATGTGTACAGTTGAACTCTTCTAACGTTACTAGTAACTTTTTGAGTTTGGGCTCATTCAAATAGTTGTGACCTATGCCATACATTATACTTGGTAAAAAAATAATTTTAGTCATAAAAAAAATAATTAGAAAATGAAAATCAGTTGATCGACTGGATAATTCATTCTGTAAAAAAGATATTATATAAATAATAAAATAAATAATTTTAAAGTGGTATATTTATTTTTATTTAAGTGTTACTACCACGCTAATTTACCAAAAGCTATAAAAGGGAACCGAATATTAAGTAGTAGCTTTGTTGCTGCATTACGTTCATTGAACATTAGAAGTCTTATTCTTTATTCTTCATTCAACTTCCATCTTCATCCTACACCATTCTCGATACTCTCTCTATTGTCCTACAAATTTCCCTAAAGTGTGCCTTTGAAGTACTCCTGGTATTATAAAGAAACCTATGGCGACAGTGATTACTATAACCAGATGACTCGATTGATTTTTTACCTTTCCTCAATAAATAAATACCATGAATTCACATTTTTTAAAAAAAAACCTTTAAACTAATTGTTATTAGTTATAAATAACCTAAGTTAAAAATGTTCAAATTGTATAAAAGAGTTAAATTCATTTACAAACCTCTATACTGCTGTTTGCTTTGACTACGGACCCGTTTGAAACTCTTTTCAAGACAGACGAAAAAGGTTTTCACTGTATTCATACGGACTTTACATATTAAAAACACAGCTCTAATATTTGAAAGCTTTTGGAATCGTCTCTTTCCAGTGGCCGAATTCAACAACGATATTTTTTGAGCAGGTTAATTTGAACTAATTAAATTTGATACCAGCGCGATAGCGCTCGCGAAATCGGTAGCTCTTTAGCGCGCGGTAGGAGATGTCGCTCGTATGCATCTCATTAGAAGAAGAACACATTACAAGAAGGCCAACTATTTGGGACAAGGGTAAATGACATCAAAAACAAAAGACTTCTTTGGCATTTCTAAGTATATATGAGTTAAAAAAACAATGTCACTAAAAGGATTAAAATATTATCGTTTTACAATCCTCGTTGCTTTACAACAAATTTTTGATTTCTATTCTAATTCTAATTTTTTTTTATTCTAATTTGAAATAACTACATTTTGTTGTATATACATAAATTATACATGTTTTATTGTGACAGCGGAAATTGAAGACAGATATATGAAACGTATTTTTAGGAATATCAAGTATTTTCCTAGCATGTTCCCACAATTTTTTCATTACATGAGAAATATATACAAGCAAAATTAAAAAAAAATTGTTGTTGTTGTTTTTGACGATAATATCGTTTGATTTCAATTTCAAAAATAAAATTATGACGAAGAAATTGAAATGAATTTTTAATGGTAGAGAGAGATAGGGCACGTAAGAACACGTATAACGACTGTATAATCAGATTCTTATGCACCCCCTCCCCTCGTTTTTATTTTAGTGCGTTACTAAAATCGTTTTTTATTTTTTAATTTGGTTGATTTGTCACCAAATACCATCTGTATTGATAATGATGTTATACCAATTCAAGCATTTACGACAACTCTGTGGTTGTCGTACATTCTTGGACAACGAACGTATGTTCAAGAAAATATCTATATATACACTCACAAAAAAGCAATAAAATAAAGTTATACATACATACTATATATCACATCAAGTTAAACACACTATTGTTACGTACAAGTATTTCCCCGACAGGGATATCGTAGGCAAATTATACGATAATAATCTAACAATGAACTAATTTAATTATAAAATTATATTAGATATACCGCCGATATATGTACGTCATACGTTACTATGTTACGAAATTAATTAAAATTGTTATTCCATTATGAGGTTATTATATATTATAATATATAAACAGTAGTTGTATTTTATGTTAGTTGATATTTAAACTGCGATTTTTATTGTTGCGGTGAAGAGCTCACCAAGCGAGGGGATATCGGTTCCGCCCCTCAATTTTAAAGGAGGCCAATGATGATGAAGTAAAACGACGTATGACAATTACCCTACAGTAATTGATTAATTAAATAAAATATGGATTAACCGAAACATTACTAAGGCCACTAAGATCAGGCTCGTCATAACCTTAGTTTTCCCTATATTTCTTTACGCTGCATAAACGTGGACTAAGAAGGAAGTTGAAACAAAGAAGATGATTTGGAGATGTAGTACTAGAGAAGAATAATAATAATAATAAACTTTATTTTAGAATGAATAAAGATTGAATATGAATATAATAGAAAAATGTAATAAATATAATTAGATCATGAATGCTTCGGATATCATGTAATAAGTTTCGTACATATGTATCGATACTGCAAGAACTAGACATTAAGCAGCATCTATCAACGACTATAATCTCGAATATTCACATTATTTGGTCTGATTTCTAGACGTGACAGCGATCCCATTGAGCGCTTTGTTATTCAGGGCACAGTAGATAGGATTAGAGCTCGCGAGATGCCCTCTCGCTGGACCGACCAAATCAGAACTGCTGTGGACAATCAGAATGACGCTCGACTACTTTTCGCTAACAGAGAAAAGGAGCGAAGCACTAGGAGGCAAATCAAATATGTTCTTCTAAAAGTTACCAAGTAACGGTCACGATCGCTCTGCCAATAGCGTAGCAATTGAGAAGAATGTCCAGTAGTGGACTGTGACGGCTCTATTCATGATGATGGTAATCGTAAAATGGCAATTATTCCGAGTCTTGATGTCCCGCCAGTCAATGGTGGATGAGAGTGATGGGTTGATGTCCATTCCTCCATAAATCGAGAGGCCCCGTACACAGCAATGGGAAATATATGCTCGGACAAAAATTTGATATTCATAAAATTCTAAAGTGTTCGCCGTGTTCATAAAAGCTTTTCGAGGAATACATAAAGATAGTCCGCTTAAATAAATACATCGCAGAGTGCTATATATCTTGTCGCTTGCCAAGTCGTTTATTTAGCCTATTTGTTTTGTCTTATGTACCACATTTCGCTAATAGTAGCTTGAAAAGTGTAAAATGTTTTTGTTTTATGGGATAGAAAAGCAAACTACCAGGCGTGTCACCAGATGAAAAGCAATCAACGCCGCCCATAAACATCCGGAGTGCCATAGGGAGTACAGAAGCTTTGCTGACCTTTAAAGAAAGTGTCATTATGGGAGAGGAAGGTGGGTTGAGCCGCCGGAACTCAACCGCTCACCGGAAGAAGCGCGATAACTAAGCTACCACTCCGACGCCGGTTTTCTGCGGGAATGTGGTACTTCCCCGAACGAGCGAGCCCATTCATGCTATAGACAAATAATATGCCATTCTTGTTGACTAAGTATTCGTCTGCAGCGTGGCTCTACTACTAGTAAATTTATTTATTTTATTTACAGTTATAAGGTGAAACTGAATGGAGCATAGTAGGTCTCTCCAGGCTGACCCGTGCTGAGACATACCGATTCGGTAATTTTTCGTATTCGGCTATACATAACTCTTTATAACACTATACTAAAATTGTCCTGTAACATGACTGTTTTACATATAAATAATAGGGCGTTTGCACTAATCAGATATAAGCTGAACCGACGCCAAAACGATGATCATGATTTTATGCAAATTGATCGAATACGTTATCTCTTTACGTTTATAAAACTTATACGTTTAAAAACTACATAAGTTATATACTTTTATCACATTCACTATACTGACGATATGAACCGAAGTTTTATTTGGACGGTCTTTGTTAATTTTGAATCAATATAAAATATTATTAATATGAATAAATATTAATATATACCATGAATAAATGATTTAGTACGCTTTAAATCGGATAGAAAAACTGTATCATCAATAAAATATCACTAAAACTTATCATTAAAAGGCGACCGATTAATAATTTATATAAGGTATTTTTAGTATGGGATAGGAAGGCAAATGAGCAGGCGTGTCATCTGATGAAAAGCATTATTAATGGAATCATGCGTTACTTTGCGGAAATCCATCACTATGTGGACAGTCATAAGTTTTATTTAGCTAAGATCCCGGAAACTCACTTTTCGGTTGTCTTCCGTAGATTCTACTATACCTGAAGATGCCTCGTGTTGGGGCGAAACACGTGTCGTTTACGAGATGGAAAAGTGGTAATGTGTGTTTGGTGTTGCGTATAGTGATTGGTGGGTGAGAACTGATGGCTGATTTTCGGTAAGTTTTTGGTTTCAGTTCCAAATAAATTCACTTCATCCAGTACAAATAACACACATTATTAATTTTCTGTTATTGTTTTGCTTGTTGCGGATCTTAGCTAAGTTAAATTTTTGACTGTCCACATGATGGAAAGCAATCAACGCCACCCATAAACTTCCGCAGTGCTATAGGCTAATTCCCCATGATAGTGGTGCCTGGAAAGATGTTTCGGAAAACAAGCACCGTACTGTATCATCATTCATCCAGATATTAGGAATGGAACTTTTCTTCCTGGTGAGTTAGACGATAGTGCAGTTCGGCGACAGTAATAACTGGATCAATTAATTTTTCAATGCAGCAGTAACATTCCACTGCTAGACATTGGCCCACTTCAAAAGTGAGAAGTATTGCCGAAGCGAAGACGGTAACCTGGAAAAGCTCATTGTTGGTAATACCGAAGGGAAGAGAGCGCGAGGACAGTCGCCAACAATTCATCCAGCAAGTGAAGGAAACCACATCCTCGTCCAAATTCAGGTAGTGAGAGCTACTTTGAACCTGAAATCGATGGAAACGGATTCTTGTTTTGAGTAGTTCAACTGACCACGATCCTTAGTAATGCGAGACCAATTAAAAAAGAAGAAGAAGCTGTAATCCTCACGCCTGGTGAGGAGAAATGAAATAGCAAATTGATTTTTTATATTCATTTAGAAGTTACTACTAATAGCGCATAGTTCACGTCAATAACATCAAAAAGCTAATTTAATATTATTCGTTTTTTGATGTGGTTTCTGGATGTTAGGTGGGCCTGATTTATTTTGTGTTTTCTTCTTGAAATGATAATAATTAAAAAATCTACAGGAATGGGCTCTCAAAGATTTCGTTCTTCTTCGTACGACAAGCACAGGCAATGATGCAGCCCTGTTCTATGCCACGTACTACACAGCCAATAAATTTCTCACTGGGCACAGGCCTCATTTCTAGAAAAACCAGCACAAAATTCACCACTATTGTTCAAGACGAATTGGCGGGGCGCTAAGATTCTAAACAAATACCTTTAAGCCATATATCCCGATGTAGGAATTGAACACACCACCTTTGACTCTCAATGATAACTTGACCACTTAGCCATTCTGGTATACACAGTATATACTATAACTGAATAGTACAATAATATATACTATACCTGAATAGTACAATAATGTACAAATAAAATAAAAAGTTGTAATATGATAAATTGCAATGACAATAAGCTACGTTTAATAATACAATATAAAGAAAGGAGCTCAAGTTGCAACTCAAAGAAAACGAAATGTTTGCTTTGGAAAGTTTTTCCGATGCTCTCTCAAAAGCGATATTAAACGTGAAAATGAAAAATGTTTAATGCTGATATACTTTGCTGATATGATATGCTGAGATACTTTACTTCTGCTGTTTACCATATACATATATGCATATTATCAATACTGATAATCGATGAAGAAGACGAGGGCGGCTTGCAGAAACTGAATGCATTAAGCCGAAGATCGGACTAGATGGTGAGTCTTGAAAGAAAAGGAGAACTTGTATAGACATAACAAGATGTGATCTTAGTCTCGTCTTGCCGTTTCTAGCAGTGGACTGCTGATATTTTTTTTATTTTATGTAATTTTAAGGAAGTGAAAATATCACAAGACAACACCAACACCATAAATTGTCTTATATATTACAATACAATTTAAATTGTCTTATAAATTTAAGAATTGTCGTCACGATGTATTTTAATTTTTTTTTTGGCGCACACAATGATAATTACACTGTTACATTATACCAATAAATACCAAATCGTTTAGACAGGTACGTAAATGCACTATCTTCAGGTGCCACAGTATACGCATAATACGAAGATAACATTATTGCAAATTAAAATTAAATAAGACGTGGAGAAATACTATTTAACAGATAGTTATAAGATAAACAAAAATATATAAATAGGTTAGTAGGTATATATATATATATATATATATATATATATATATATATATATATATATATATATATATATATATATTCACGCCTATCCCCCGCAGAGGTTGCAGAGCAGAGACCACAGAGTTCCATCCGACCCCATTCCACCATCCTGGGGGAGCCCGATCCCGGGACAGTCGGCACGCTTGCGACTAAGCTCGCCCCTGGCCACGTATACATTTGCACGGCAGACCGTGGATTGGCGGAGAGGAAGGGAAAGGATAGGCAGATAGAAGAAAGGAAAGGGCAGAAAAAGAAATGCGGATGGGGGGTGGGGGTTACCACACACGGAATAAATATTTATAAATCCATACATATATTTATTGCGATGCGGGGATCGAACCCGGGAGCATTGACTCCGCGAGCGGAGTGCCTAGTCACTGAGCCAATCGGTCGTTAAAAAAACTTACAGAATACAATTTTAAGTTAGTTTGAATGACAGGTAAACTTAGTAAACTTAACTTAATGTTCATTAGTACTTAAAAAAAAAGACTTAACTCCATATTTTTTTTACATCGTACTTCGAACATGTTTGCCTTTGAGTTTTGACAAGCTTTTGTTACGGGGATTGTGTTTCATTCGAAAAATGTTCAAAGCTGTATTTAGTCTCTTTGGACTTTCATTCTTGCGGATGACACTTTGTCGTTAGACTAATGGCGTACATTTGCAAAAAGCAATACGTTTTCTGAATGGATATTGTTCCAAATTTAGAATTAATGTTTGTAATATACTTTTTACTGCTCATTTTTGTAGTAAAAGCTCGTATAAAGTAACCTTAAAACAATTTATAAAAGTCTATTATACTTAAAATAATTGAAATACTATCGAATGTGTCGCCTGTTAACATTAAGGGCACTACACAGACGTTACCTACTTAGGATAAGGATAATTATGATGAGGAAAAAAGATGTAACAGGGGGACGTTAATAAAGGAAGAAGAGAAGAAATGGCTCTACGGATCCCCGCACTTAAACTACGAATCGTGGTAAAACAGAAAAATGCTATAACTTGACTCAGATATTATGTATGATACTTACTCGATCGAGCCGACCCATTCATGCTAATATGGTTCGGTCATTTAAACATGTTATATTTCGGTATAAAGGGTGGAAATTAAATTAATGTCGCCCCGACTGAATTTCGGTTTTATTCACAAAATCGAGAATGTGAACAAAGAATCAGGCAGACAGACAATAAATATTAAAATAGATTTTCTTCGACGTAGCAAGAATATCTTTTATAACAAACAAATGAAATTAATGCAAAAAACATATTAAAATACAGCTTAATATCCAAAATACATATTTCTATGTTTTTTACATAACTTAAAATAATTTATTTTACATAAACTACAATTTATATCATTATTTTATATAAACCAACATTATTTTTACATCACCTGTCTACAAGATGGCACCACAAGTCATATAAAATTAAGTTTTTTTCTCTCGCTTAAAATAATTAAATAATGTATACCTGACAACTTTCAATAATTTGATACTAATAACTCTTACTTTAACTCTAAATCAATGATTTAATCAAAGTTTTATCTTTGCTAAACATTAATCACAACTGCAAGTGCCCATCAAGTTACAAAATTAAAGCAATTCATCAAATCCTAACTCAGTTACAGCTGGACTAGACGACTATTAAAGTTTGAGAAAAGTAATTAATAAATTCTTCTTTGTACTTGAAACTCTAAAATGCTACAATATTTCAGGACAACAATTGCTTTATAATTCAAATTCTTAATTAAAAATTTATTTTAATAAAAAATAATAGATAACTTTTAATGAATCTTCTAATTGTTATTTTTTTTAATCAATAATAAACTAACACTGTCGGTCTACAAATTATTTTATGTTCATCTGAAGGAGCTCTATAAGTGAGAGGTACCCTAAATACTGGTGTATTAAGCATAAGATAAATACTTTCTTGTTACATTGAGGGCAATTAGGTACAACTATGATGCCAGTGTCAAGGAAGACATAATAAAAACATATAACATACTAAACGTATTGTCAAATTCTTCGTCGTTCGTTCGTCTTGATAAAATGGTGGCCTTTCTGTTAAAACCTTCCATGGACTTTTACAGTCAACTTAAAATTCATGATATACGCATTTTATTTTGTTACTTATGCGTCTTAATCGAACTATACTATACAATACTCAACAGAAGTAGATAATAAAAATTAAATACAAACATGACGCCACTGATGTAAGATAGCGCGAAAATACCATGTAAATTCTTAATTATATGGCTACAATTGTGAATATAACACAGAAAGATACACATATAAAGATATATGATATGAAAAAATGATCAACTATCATCATTTTAAAACTCGAAAATTTCATTCTATTTGATCAGATGGTATGGTATAACAATCTCCTCGCGATTGGTATTCAAAAACGCTTCAGGATCCGATACTAGTTTATAGCTTGCAGGTGGCGTTCCGGCGACGAGAGACTAAACGCTTAACTGTGTCAGTCCCTGAGGTAACTCTGTTATCCGATACTGGCGATCATGACTCCACGAGAGTGTCGGCTACTTTTAATGTCATGTAGGAGACGACGTTAAATTTGCATAAAGTTTAAATATGTATGCATATTCCATTTTTGTTGACCAAATAATTCGGGGTAAAGAAGGTGTCGTGACAAATTTTGTACTTAGATGATTAGGGCACATAAAGAGGATAGATTAAAGACGACTGGTAAAAGAAATTTACGATGTGTAAAAGATTTAATGGAAGGGTGTGAAGATGTGACCAAGGAAAATATATAATACCTTGACCAAATTCCCGAAGTTTTTAGGAAAGGCCAGATCAAGAGTACTCGTAACCGGCGAGCTTGCAAGAAGAAAATGATGAATGTGGAGGAAGCAAGGAAAGTATGCCGAGATCATAGTAGATGGAGGTATATGGTCTCTGCCAACTCTTACAGGAAACAGGCATGATGTTGATGATGCATATGTTGGCCAAATTATCACTTTTGATAAACGTAATAGAACCTTGCACTAATATCTACGTAATGGGTAAATATAGTTTCAAATAAACTATTTTAGACGTGTAAATTTCGCAATTTAAACCTTAATTAGAAGACCTATAAATCTCAAAAACTAAATAAAGTTGTAATCCATTTTAGTCTATTATCAATTATCAGTATCATCAGCTTGCGACAGTCCACTGTAGATATATAAGGGCCTTCCCCCAAGGCGTGCCGCCAGTTTCTGCCAGTTGCCTCGCGTTGTAAGGCTATATCTAGATGAGAGGCGTCCAAATTACGTTTACCTAAACGTGTACTCTTTAGGCGAGCGTTTTTTAATATATAATAACCCGAAATCTTCTTTTCATAATATAATTTCAAAATATAATGAAAATAAAATCAAATTTCCATACTCCCATTTACGTGTTCGCTGTGGGCGTAATTTAATAGTGCTACATTGAACCCTTTGATGTAAATTGTAAAATTTGCGTAGGAAATCACGCGTATACCCTCTTTAAACGCAAAACTGACAAATCGCAAGGGCCACAAGTCTTTGAAGTTATTATAATTAAATACAACAGGTTTTGATACACAGGTAATTCCTATTACATGTAAATTTAATTGAAACAATATTTAAGAACATTATTATAACATTTGAATAAGTTATAAGTAGCTATAATAAATCCAAAAAAAAAACATTTTCTCTCACTTTTCACTTTTGATGCCATCTAACGGATAATCTTATCTCATTTGCGATGGATCGCAAATGATGGAATGAGATGAGATTATCTTCTTATTTACCTCAAAAAATACCATTTTTGTACTATATTCCTATTCTTCTTATTTACCTCAAAAAATACCATTTTTATACCTAAAGTAACATTTTCTAAAATTTCTGAAATTATGAAATAAAATCAATTTTTTGTTGTTCCAGTAAAATTTACTCATATGGACTTACGAATTTTGATAATTAGACCGATGAATTGTAGTTCTTATTATTTGTCAATAATCAACAAACCTAGAGCAGTCTTATAGCTAATAAAGACAACTTTTAAATCGATAAATATTAATATTATATATGGATGTAATACAGCCCATATATAGTCCAATGCCGGACACGTGGCCTCTCCATTTTGGGAGAAAAGTATTAACGTACTAGGTTTATCCAAGACGAATTGACAGGATATTCAGACTCAGAAAAAATACACATATGTACATATATTTATCTAGCTATCAAATATGCGGAAATTCAAAACGCAACTATTGACTCCTAAGACGGTAACTTTGCCGTTGGGTGAAATAGGTGTATTCGTATATAATATTAAAGATACATACGTATGTATAACATATATTTAATATACGATACGGGATCTGTTATAATGCACCCGTTAGTCCACATTAGGATTTCTTCTCTTCTCTTTATCTTTCAAATAAAACTTTAAACTACGGAGCAATTGCTATTTGAATAAAATTTGCTACTATCGGAAAACTTCTATTGCAGACAGTTCAGGATGAAACTTTGGAGCTGAAACTTTACTAGCAAGACGTGAATAAAAACAATTACTGAATTAAAATTTGGTTAAATTTATTTATATAAAGAATTAATTAATAAAAATTTATTTATATAAAGAATGTATCTATAGTTTATTATTATGCATATAGTATTATATATTGTGTAGTCTTAGTTTTGCCTAGCTGCACCATCTCCCGAACCATTTTTGCTATTTCTCCTGCAAAATTCCTAGGAGAGAGAATGCCCAATAATTTTTGTACCTGTAATGCTTCCTTTAAGCTCGAAATCAAAAATAAACAAATACATATGAACAGAAAATTATTTCAGCACATAAATCATTGAAAATTAAAATTACAACAACTATAAAAAGAATTTTACACTCATAGACCAATAACTAGGACTTCCTACCATGAATACATACTCATAATAAATACCCGTCACTAAATAAAAAAATATATATCGATGCATGAATTAAACCGACAGCCCTTGGTTTAAAAAGCACAAAGTCTTCTTTTGTCCCTGGTCCCGTTACACGGGGTCGGGTTTCCTCACTTTACTCCGCCAAGCTAATCTTATGTCTTGGGTTTTCGCTTCTGGCACGGGCTTTCTTGAGGTCTCTATTTATATTTCACGAGGTCGATCGTACTATGAAGAAAAATAATGAAAATAAAAACATCTAAAAAAGTAAAACCCGCATATACCGTATGTGTGTTGTATTTGTCGTTCTGAACAAAGGCGATATATATCGTTCCATAACGCGTCGCAAATCAAACATACGTTTTAAATTCAAAACAATACAGATTTCCAACAGATCATAACGTAAAGGTGATTTATAACTCGTACAAGCCAATTTTTCAAATGACTACTAAAGTGTGAATGGCCTTAGCACATTGAAATCGAAGCGAATGAGTTATCTCACGTATAATTTTAAATCGTCAAAAACAGACCCCGGCTGACCATTGCTGGACATAGGCTTCACCCAAGAAGACTCACTTAGTCCGAACTTCGGCTTCACGTATCCAGTTTCTGCCAGCCACTCCTTGCAGATCATCGCAACATTTAGCCGGGGAGAGACTACGTTTGTCAAAACGCAGTCTCTACTCCCGCACTCGTATACTTCAGCAGTTATTACTTCTCACACAAACATCACCAGCTCATTGCCACTGCAATATCGACCTCCACTGCGACCTTAACTTGCCGAGCGTCAAACAACACTTTAAAACACTCTCTAAGAAACATTTTGAGAGATCCGAATCCCATCCGAATCCACTGGTGGTACAATCGGTAAACTATTCACCCGATTTAAACGCGCGCCCGAAAAGACGACGCCCGCGTAACGTGTTACACGATCCGGACGACGAAACAGCGTCGTTCGGATCCACTCACGACACCAACACTCACACGCACTCCGGCTCTAGCCGAGCACGTAGAGTAGGGAACACTTCTACACCGGCCACTTACACGAGATTCTCTCACGTACCCGGTCGGTTCTCACCCCCTAGACCTTAGGGTCTATGGGACTAATAGGGACTATAGTTACTAAAGTTCAATCCTCCCCTACATGTTTCACGTAGAATCATGACGAGTTTAAAATCAGCACACACACATATGTGTACCTCCGACACGGCGTCAGGCCGATGGAGTCTGCGATTTGCGCAGATTCCCAATTATATTTCACTTGCCCGCGGGCTTTTAGCCCGCGGGCCCTGAATACGATAAAGCTGTTAAAGCCAATAGCCTACCAGCATTAACATCTTCGAATCCAATCATTGCCACTTCAGTTAGCTACTCGGAAGACTTTGTCTGTGATATTGGTTTTCCAGTGAATTTCTTCACTTCGAACAATATCAGTCAAAGAAAATCTAAGCACCACTTTCTTCATTACATTTCGACACCATAAGGAATATAGGCTGGACGCAATTATACGACCACGAAAGTTGCATTTCAACTAAGTTATATTCTTTGATAGATAGATATATTCTTTATTGTAGACCAAAAACAAAGTTATACAATTATAGATTGTAATATTTATATACAAATAGCGGTCTTATCGCTAATAGAGATAACACTGCCGCTTTTTAATTGCCGCTTTTGCTTCCTTAATTGGTATTCTGAAATTTTCATTATGTTTCATATTTTCATCATTTCATTCATTCATTTTCTTTGGTTTAACTGTTAATAGATTATATTACTAGGCCCCCTCCAAATTTAGGTGTTGTTTTCATACTTGTATTTCCTCCGTAAAAAAAGGCGTTCCACGAAAAATGTAAATAAAATATTTATTCATCATACTGCTTACATTTGTTGTAAATCAAAGTAATTTGAGATCGTAATTGCTATTGATGTAGAGCTGAAACTCAAAGCGCTTTGCTTATTGTTTCCTGGAGACAAACAAACGTTAATAATGGTCTCGTTTCGATGTCAAGTCTAATTTAAATGAAGAAATTATTTTAATGTAATATACGGCTTCGTTACACAAAGGTTACTAGGCAGGCAGCCTTGTTCCTTGCCTTCTATAATGCTTACTCTATGAATTCCCGAAATAGAATGATACATAAATAAATATTAAGAATATTGTTATTTAGCGAAATTGATTGATTTGTGAAGTCTTGCCACAAAGTAGTAACAATTTTTTGATGGTAGGTGCCAATTTCGTATCGATTTGAAAGAGCCGCGTCTACCGTTGAATAAAAACCAATCTGCGATACCCAAACCAGTGAGAATGGCGGCTTCTTTTTCTTCTAAGAGTGCCTCTCCGACTTGCGAAGGTTGGCAGCCAATTTAGCACAACTTTCCTCCTCCTTTGCGGTATGGCGGCAACACCCTTTACTTATAAGGGAAGCTAATTTACAGCAATGATTGTAACGACTTCCTACTCTTACTCTCTCCTACTCTCTCCAACGAATTTGTAAAGCTTAATAACGTCATTTAATACAGAAAAGAAAATTTTAAAAAACGAGGATACCTGAAGCTTTGAAGGCGGAGATTGTCATACTCCGCCTATTCCTATTCTAACAATTATAAGAAAATAGACCTTAACTACATTTACATATGTCTTCTTCTTCTTCAAGCCACTGCGTCATCTCTTGCCACCATAAGGTCAAAGATTGTTCAAAATATGTGTAAAGCAATACTACAGTATTGCTTTACACATACATTGAACAACAACCCACAACACACGATTTCAAAAGCGTACATTAAAAGCAAGAAAGAGTAAAATATATGCACATATAATAGGAGAATCTTATATTCAAAACATTTGATATTCCACCAGAAAACATTTTTAAAAAATATTTTTTAATCGTGATGAAATTTTGATGTTTGATATGTTGTGTTTGAAATAACAAGCAAAAAGATATACATATTTGAATTTCCATCACAAACGTAAAAACAGAATATACCTCAAAGAGCATCGTTGACCGCATATCAGGAATATGGGAGCTACCAATCTCCATTATGGAAAAGGTAATGCGTCTCATATTAACATAGATCGCTACCGAATTTTTGTGCAAAAAAATAGCAGCCAATGTCAGTAATCGTGTTTGCGAGAACTCGTTTTTAACGATATTCCTAGCAAAAAGATTTTTCGGATGTGCATTTTTACGTGGCTATTGATCATAACATGATGTACTTTATAAATAAATCGTACATCGAAAGTACCACAAACTGAACTAAATTGTAAAAATAAAATAATGGTAATTGTTGATAAAGCTTTCATAAAACCTTTGGGAAGATGTGGTACTATTTATGTATAAATTATCTATTAGGTACTATTTATATATAATATTAGTTGGAAAGTGTAATTAAATTACGTTTTTACTTAGAATATATAATACAAATGACTACATACATTTAAACGAAAATAGGTGTCTTTTTGTAATGTTACTGAATGGCTGCCTAATAAATTGCTATAGGAGAGACCTCTCAAAAATGTAAGTGAAACTGTTTTATTAAATATTAGAAATATCAATACAATTAATGATTGTTTTACATCTGCTAAGTTTTGTGAACACTGAATTATAACTATTTATTTCAAAGACCTTAAAATAAGCTATTAATTTTATCGAGAGTTTCAACATAGGTATTCATATCTCAATCTCACATCATTAATTACAGATTTACGTAAATTAAAAAGACATTTTTCAATGAAATTTATTTTTAGTGTCATTTTAAAAGCATACTTAGTTTATTTTATTAATTTTTATAATATTTGCATTCAATTGTTACTAAAATAGTGTAACGAATAAAATAGTGCATTTAACAGAAAAATATAAGAGATTCTTTAGATCTCATATATGTAATTACGTACCAAAATGTATTAATTATATTAAAGAGATAAATTCAGTGAAAATCCTCCACATTTGTGAGTTCTCTTTGACCATAGAATATATTTATATTTCAAATTCTTTTCAAGTTACCCGAGTAAAAGTAAACAGCATGTCCGCAAACTCTTTCACACAGCTTGTTTTTAATAAAACAACTTCCTTTTTACTAACTTTTAGTAGTTCCTATATCAAATGGCCGGATTATGTAACCTTTTATGTGTACTGTAACGTAAAAAGCTATTTTTTAAAAAAAATTAAATTTATTAAACATGTTATAACCTGTTTTTCTTTATTGCGCTTAAAACGAAATGTCCGCTTAAAATGAAAACTCAACCTTAGAGAACTTATCGACTGCAATACATCTCAGCTAGCTTCATACGCAGATGACATTAAGATAACTAACCAATCTAAGCAAAGTATGATCAATCACTGAGTTATTTTGGAAGCTAAATCGGCGTAATTTGGGTTACAACTTAATGCATCCAAGACGAAATACCTCGCTAAGAACCATCTTTCAACGCCAGTTGAAAATATGACCGATGGACATAACAGGATAGAGGAACTAAGTGAATTCCGATACCCAGGGTCGAATCTTTACTCTCTGAACATAATGGAAGAGGAGATTAATCTCGCATCTCGCATCATGGCTGGAATCCGGTGCTTCTGCATGTAAATCGATGCTGGGCAGCAAAGTCAGTCTAAGTTTATCATATACAAAATAATCATATGGCCAGTTGTGACCTACGCGTCTTTTTGCATCAGAGTCCAGGCGCTGACTGAAGAATGAATCATGAATTGGACGCCCTCATTGAGAAAAAGACGATCGTAAGGTTCTGTCAGTCACAGTTTATATATGCACGCCACCTGGAGACTAAGGAAGACACCAAAGCTGCGAAACCTATAACTAAGTAGATTCTGATAAGACCCAGGAAGCGGTGGATAGATTGCGTTGAGGAGGATCTGAAGAAGCTTGAAAAAAAACCTCTAAGAAAAGGGAGGCTGAAGATAAAGCGAAGTGGAAGAAGATAGTTGAGGAGGCCAAGACCCATAACGGTTTGTATCGCCGCAGGAAGTAAGTAAGGCAGAGTTATGGCAGTACGAATGGGCCAGCTCGACCGAGAAAGTACCAAATCCTCACAGAATCTCGAAGCAAATGATAGTATTTTATATTGTTACCGCGATTCAAACCGCACCCTTCGAACGAATGCCCTAAGTATTGCTGATATCCATGGTGGTTATTTCTTACCATGAGGTAACAGATATAATGAAGAGAAACCATCACTGTCGCAGTTTTATCTTTTACATGTACTTGTATAACATTTGAGGAATGTCAAAAGGCTCATATTTTGCTTCCGCAATGTCTCAGGTGTTGCAGTTGTCTATCTGTAGACGGCGTTGATTGCTTTGTATCAGACGACACATTTGCTTGTTCACCTTAATATCTTATAAAAATATTAATAAATAAACATAAGGAAATATTTAGTATTTATTACCTTTAACGTATTAAAAAATTCTTTAATTCCATTGAATGCTTGATAGAAAATTGGAACGGTGAACTTTAGGCCCAAAATATATGTACGAACATTTGTCAAACTTAATGTAATTTCCACACTTCGAATGGGCCCAGCTGCAACCTCAATGATCTTAAAGCAGGGAATTATAGTGATAGATGTGAGTTATAAAGTGGTTTCGAGAAGTTCTACCGAATACTTTTTGTCGCCTTTGTTTATTAATCACTTTACCGTGTTTATGAACATTTTTTCGTCACAGATTAAATTAAGTAAAAATATAAATAAAATTAAAAAATATAACAATAAACTTAAGAAAAAAAAATTAATCAGAATAAGTATAATATTCAATTTATTCGTACAAAACAAGTTTTTGCCAAAATCACAAGTTTGTACAAATACTTAAGTACACAATTATATGCCCAATGTAAAAATGTAATCAAAAAAATATTAAAAAATAAAATTAAATCTGAAATAAATTAATTTATGAATGGCCAAAATATTAGTTTTTATCTCTTCACACAACATATCACAAAATAACTGAAATTATTATGTAAATATTCTGAGAATGAACATTAAATAGAAGCAGTTGAACATTAAGACACATCTAAGCTTTCTTTTTAATTGACTAATTTGCAATTTTTAGTGAGTATTGCGAATCTATTATATCATATCTCCTTCCGAATTAATATCTTCAAAAAACATTATTCCTCACTCCTCACTTTTAATGCCATCTAACGTATAATCTGAAAACGTTGTACTTACGTTGAGAAAATACTTTTTTTTATATCTAAAGTAAGAATGTTTTATAAAAATTTCTAAAAATATGAAAGAAAATCTGTTTTCTTGTTAAATTTAATCATATGGACTTACGAATTTTAATAATTACGCCATCCGCCGCCGACTATATATAATGAGCATCATAATATAATATATATATATATATATATATATATATATATATATATATATATATATATATATATATATATATATATATATATATATATATATATATATATATATATATATTTATTTATTTTTGCAATAATATACTTATTATTCTAAATTCTTCAATCGATATTAATAAGGGATTTTGTGGAATTTCCACCGAGGCCTTGAACTGAAAAAGTTGTAATACTAATTCTGTAGCGAACGACGAAATGCGATTTATAATATTATATATCAATACTTTATCCACAATATGTCTTTAAGTTTTGTCTGTATGTGTACTGCCTACATAACATTTTTTTTATGATTACGTAATTTATGAGCGATATTACGAATTTTGCGTATACTGTAAAATTAAAACTAAGTCTAAGAATTCTTTTAACTAAATAAAGCTACAGTATGAGCAGCTTACGTTAATGTATTAAACAGTGCTTTTACTTCTTAATTGCCTGTAATTGACTCGATCCACCGCTCTCGGAAGTAACTCTTATGTACAATTTCACTTACCTGGCCAGCAGTAAGGTAGACATTGCGGGAAAGTTGCGTGCACGGGACTAATTTCGGTGCTATTATCTAAAGTGCCCATTTTCTACATCAATTAATCTCCTCTATCGGTCTACATAGTCGTTTTTTGTGGAGGTAAACAACACAATAACAGTGCTATTGATATTATGCTACATTTTATTTACATAGCTACATTTTATTTACATTTTATTTTACATAGCGTAGTGATTCGCTACGGCATTATGCTACGCTATATCATAATGCCGTAGCGAATGACAATTTAGTTCCAAATAAACTGAAAATACTTGTGTTAAGAAAAAATAATTCTAGCCCACTGGTAGAAGCAAAACTATGAGTTCCTAATTGCAATCACTTACTGATTAAGCTATTGTCACTAAATAAATAATTCTATCATACTATGTTCAGTATAAAATTTCATTTTAGAATAGAACAGAAGAGACGGAAGAACGTAATGGAATAGAACAGAACTGAATCGAAAACCGAATGGAAAACAAGGAATTAAATGGAATAAATAGAAACGAGGAAAGAGATAAAACAATAGGACAAATCCTGGAAAGCCCGAAAGAACGGCAACCCCGTCAAAAGCCAAAAATGCATCTCAAGATCTCTTTTAGAAATTTATACATACTTAATTATTGACTTTAAAAAAAAGTTATTTTATTAAAGTCAGTAATTAAGTATGTATTCCTTTCAAGTCAATCTATTAGGTTATCGTATACTCACGTAAAATTTACAGTTTTAATGAAAAACTTCGCAAAAACCAGTAGAATATTCACAAACTTAATTGATTATATTCTTAATTTACTAATTATTAATATAATTTCATCGTAATATGTAACATAAGCAAATCAAGACCGTTATTTATTGAATTTGTGAAGATTACATATTAAGTTTTTTAAATTAAGTATTACAGCATATATTTTTGAATCCAACATTAAAAGTTCGTAGCCATAATTTTGAGAGAACAGTTGTAATTTATGCTCGTAGAGGAAACAACACTTCTTCATATTATGCTTCAAGCCCAACAAATAAATTTTACTGACATTTATGCACGTTGTGAAACATTCATTCTTCTCGCTACCTTTAAATTTTGCTGTTAAATCTTCCAGAGCGATTTCAACAGAGCGAGTAAATTAGTGAGTGCACCGCAACATCCAAGAAGATTAATTTAGCATAAATTAAATACTTTTTTATGAAATAGTTAAGGAAGTTACTCCTTTAACACCCAAGCGATCACCTGATGGTAATAATTCACTCCATATAGATATAAATAATCACCCATAGACGACCGAAATGTAATGTTTAAAACCGAGTTTAAGGTACAATAACGTAAAACGTAACGTAAAACCGAGTTTAAGGTACAATAGCTCAGTCGGACCTTTCCCGCCAAATAACATCAGTGACGTTGTGTTTTTATTTTATTTTTATAATCTTATATTATTATCAGTTATATTGTTTAATTGTGGTGGCTTATTATACAATATAGTTTAATTAAGGTGTATAAGTGAAGTGATATGAAATAAATGCGTGTATTTTTAAGTTGACTGAAAAAGTCCATAGGTTTTTGTAGAATAGCCACCATTTTATCAAGACGTAACGTGACAAGCTGGCTAGTTACATTGCAAAATTTGATATTTGATATGATATATATAAGATATAATATTTTACTTGAGACTGGCATAATAGTTATAACCAATTGCCATCAAAGAAAAGAAAATAGCTCAGTCGATAATCCTCGGCTTTATGATCTTAACGTCGTGAGTTTGTATCTGCCACTGGACTACTGATGTAAATAATATCTTAGCACAAGCATTATTTGCTTAGTTAGAATGGTTAACAAGAATTCTAGTAATATTAAAAACATTGCTATTCTTCTTTTTTAAAAAGAGTTTTAAAGTGTCAGATACATTGCTTCAGTTAGGAAAGAAGAAGTTAACGGAAGATAACAAAGAAATAAAGACAAGGGGAGAAGAAAATCAAATAAGGGGATAGGAGTACGACCTTTTAAACGCTGCCTTCTCTCACAGAATATTGGCGTTAAATGTCTTCTCTCTTGTCTTGATGGTATTTTATCGGGTTGAGCCACTATTCAGTTGGTTTTTTCTTGACGAATATGAATACCATATTGGTTTATAAATTAGAAATGTAAAATTAAATGTAGAGAGTTCTTTTAATTTATAAATAAATCTTTTCGTTATAGCTCTACTTCAAATAACTCCTTGTGTTCGAATTTATTTGATATTCATTGCTATATGTTTTTTGTTATGCATTAAATAATTTGCTAACAAACACACATCAAATTCATAAATAGCACTTTACTACCTTCTAAAACACATAAAATACAAAATATACCACAATTGTTAACAAAAACAATTTTGAAAAAAGCACGAACGAAAAATGTTTTAAATGTAGGTAAGTATGATAAAATACTATAAAAATTAAAAACTTTTTCTGTTTCATTATTCAATTCATTAAACTAAATGTGACCGTGATGATTTTTATAGTATTTACTATTTATACACGTGTGTAAAAAAACACTAAAAAACAGTTTAATAACGTTGTATGTTGAATAACGTCACAAACAACTGTATGTGCAATTAATCAAGCAACATAAGCCAACATTTTAAGGCAACTCAAGATTAGCTATGAAATGGAGCAGAACAACAACCTACATAGTCAGTGAAGCCTTCATTAGTGTAAAACGATATAGTTAACATATAACCCTAATGTCTATATTGTACAGTCCAAATATCTTTAACCGCTGTGCACGGGGCCTACCTATTTCTGGAGGAATGGGTATTAACCTACCACGTTTGTCCAAAGCAGAAACCGCGGAAAACCTAGACTAGAAATAAATACTTATAGACCTTAAATATATCTCCAAAAATATTTTTTGTCACGGCTCACTTTTGATATCATCAAATGAATCTTAAAGTATTTACCTCAAAAAATACCTCTTTTATACCCTAATTAAGAATAAAGAAGAAAGGAAAATTCCTCAAAGTATGAAAAGTAGCTTTATATTATTTCTGTTAAATTTACTGATATAGACTCAAGAATTCTGATAATAAAATCAAGAATTCTAATAATAAGGCCAACGATATATGTTATGTACATACATTCAAATGAAAATCGCACCCGCGAACCACTGACTGACAGCCAAATAGGTCGTGGAAGATTATTGTGTCGTTATTCAATACTGTTTATATAGTCATGTCTATATTTATTCAACGTTGACACCGTACAATGTTATTTCTCGTAATCTAAAGGAAATTAAGTTATATGTAGGTACTTACTAGCTTATATTCCCGAAGGAAATTAACTAGTAATATCACGCTTGACTTGTAACTATTTGTTTGTTCCTTTAAAATACGAGCTGTATGAGCTCCCTGCGACAATCACAGTCCAGATTTATTGTATAAGTCTGTCTCTACAACCCTTTTTACGAAAATAGATACTTTATTTCTTATTTGTAATTTAATAGGAAAATATGAATAAGAACATAGAAATATGTATTATATAAAATATGAGACAGGTCGCTTAGCGGTAGTCGTACGTAGTCTACTATATCTGAAGATGCCTCGTGTTCAAGCGTAACACGTGTCATATACATTGTGTTGGTGAGTGATAGCAATGAAGAGGATGAGGATTTTGCTAACAGTGGTTTTTTTCGGTAAGAATTAATAAGTTTAATTAGTTTATCTGTAATTTGCACTTATCTTCGTAAATACACGATATTATTTTCCTGTTATTTGTTTGTTTTTCGCGGATTTTAGTTATGTAAATTCATATTTATTCATTTAAATTTATTTACATTTATTTTACGTAGTAGTAGAGCCACGTTGCAGACGAAGACTTTGTCAAGAATGGCATATCATTTGTCTGTAGTTTGAATGGGCTGGCTCATCCGGGAAAGTACCACACTCTCGCAAGAACCGGCGTCTGAGTGATAGCTTAGCTACCGCGCTTTATCCGGTGAGCTGAGTTTCGCAGGTCTAACCCCTCCCCCTCCCCCTCCCATACTAACACTTTCCTTAAACGCCGGCACCGCTTCTGCACTGCGGATATCTATGGGCGGCGTTGATTGCTTTCCATCAGGTTACACGCCTGCTCGTTTGCCTTCTTATCCCATAAAATATATGAATTCTTACTATCCACCTCAATAATGGATTTCCGCAAAGTAACGCTATTAATCACTATTTTAAAAACACAAGTTATTCCTTACTTTTCTATGCCATTTAGGTAATTAATAATATATATTATTTTTAAATGCATATAAAAATAACACCATAAAATATCAATCAAAATAAATCTAAAACATAAAATCGATATAACTTGCGTACTAAGAGAAAACGTCTGCAAATATATTTTCAAAATAGTCTTATATTCCTGAAATAGTCTATATATTTCCCCGGTAGGACATGAGCTAAATCTATGGAGCTCACGAATATATTCTGCATGAAATACCCATAATTTATACGAAAAGCACGGGGAAAAGCTGATGCGGAAAATTCCTCTCATAAATTGTTTCAAAACGTTTGATGATTTTCTTTCATAATTTTTCATCACTATCGTTCACACTGCAACACTATACCCAAACTATATTCATCATCGTCAACTTTTAATAATGATAAATAGTATGAATGTAAACACTACGTCCACTCTTCTCTTATATTTTTATGGAAAAATTATCAAAAGAGAAAACGTGTCGGCTATTGGAAAGCAATCAACGCCGCTTATCCATAATATCTGCAACACCATAGGCATTATACCCTGTACAAGTTAGCTTGATCTTTTTGACAGATGCAAATCTTTCTGATCGACATAACTTTGCAATGACGAACATATTATTTTTTTTAATTTAATGATTTTAAAAATTGTAAAAATATTAAAAATATACATATAACACAAAAGTCCCTAAAGATTCAAGCGTTATCCGAAAATTTTAAGACTTTTTATTGCTTCTAAGTAAAATTTAAATAGGAACACTGAAAATAATAGACGCTTATACATTGTTACATCGGTCTATACTGCCTGTTATTCATATCATTGCAAAGTTATGTCGATCAGAAAAATTTACATCTGTCAAAAAGATCAAGCTAACTTGTACAGGGTATAAAAATACGTTATCAGCCTTTAAAACATGTGTTGGCTTGTTTTTTGAAGGATACAACATCGGTTTCCAAACCGATACTACTGAAAGTATTAAATTCGCTAGATGTATAACCACTCAACACTTTCTTCTTTGAAAAACTTTATTTTCATCTAATGTACATCCGAAACAAAGAGAAGCAAGCAACAAACAGCAATCGAGTGTCTTCAATAAAAGCTGCCATCGCCGGTTCGTTTTCGTTTAAAGTAGATATTGCGTCGCAATAGGACTTTAATAAAAGCTTAACCTAAAACAATATGCCTTTGTGTGAAACTATCAGCTTTTAATTAAAATATCTACTAGTACGTTCTTATCACGTTTTCTGTATAGTAAAGGAAAATTTTGCCTAGAAGATATAAACACTCGATATTATTTAATTGTTAAGAATGTTTCAATTTTAAAAAGTATCAGTGGTAGAGTCACGCTGCAGACAAATACTTTGTTAAGAATGGCATATTATTTGTCTGTAGCATGAATGGGCCGGCTCGCACGAGGAAGTACCACACTCCCGAAGAAAATCGGCATCTCAGTAGTAGCTTAGTTACTGCGATTCATCCGGTGAGCGGTTGAGTTCCGCCTGTCTAACAATTTTAGTAAAAAAACTAAAGGTTTTTTTATTTTTAGATTTAAAATGTGGTATGTTTTGCACTCTATAACCTGAATACAATCGCGCTCTCTTGAATACAGGAGATGTCTTGAATACAAATCGAGCAGTGACTGTAATATCCCAGCGTAATGTGACGTATTGAACGGTTTCCGACATTGGAAACGAATTGGAGCTTTCATTTGAGAGAGATGATTCTTTCGATAAAAGCACGTTGGATAATACATATACATGTACATATTTCACGTTATTGATAGATTGAATGAAATATCCTTATAGTTTGATAGACATATTATTTTCAAGCTAATCTTGCTATTTATAGATTTTTGTGGGATAAAAAGGCGAATGAGCAAGCTTATTGCCCAATGTAAAGCAATCAACGTCACCCATAGAAGTCGGCAACACCATGGCCTTAAAAAATATGTAAAAAAAGTTCAATGGTGTATAGCTGTGCTGCGTAGCAAGAAGTTTGGGGGAAAATGTACCGCACTAGATTTTTTATTGCGAATTCTGTGATGGAAGAGGTAAGCAAACGAGTGTGCATATCCCCATATATGTATCCCCATATATTTAATGATCACCTCCTGCTATAAACGACAGAAAAACTAAGTGCACTGCAGTTACGCTGCCTACCTTTGCGTTCATTCATCACACACGAAAGAAACGCAGTAACGTAGCTACTATTCAGAAATCTATTTCCCTCGAGTGTGGTACTTTCCTGGACTTATTTATACAAAAGACAAAAAATGTCAAAGCAAATATTTTGACAATATTTTTTTTATAAAAATTCACCATTGCTTCTGCGGCCAAATGCTGACGACCAAATTACATATATACATATCGTCACGCCTTTTTCCTGCAGGGATAGGCAAAGACCACAGATCTCCATCTACTACGATCCCGTTGCTTGATTGCTCTCATATCCTCATTTCCTTGTACTTGGAACACACACTCCCCGATGAACCGCGAGTCGAGCCCTTTTAGACACATTGTGACTTTTCATAAAGGAGTGCAGGGCTCCATTAACTTAAATACCAGCTTTCATTTCACTCGCCTTTCACTTTCACATCTTCCATCTCTTGTAAAAATGACCCCAAATATACAAACTCATTCACTTGCTGATTTTTTTTTCCTGCAATCAGCACTTCACACTGCGTCGCCGTGTCCTCCCTCACAAAAACCATCACTTTCGTCTTACTAACATTCATCTTCATTCCTTTCCTTCGTATAATATAAATAATAAAATATAATGAAAAATCTACTTAAACTAAAATATAAAAATAGAATACAATTCAATGTTTAACATAAGAATTTATATTTCAATGGTAAGCCATTGACAAATAAATTTAAAAAAAAATTGATTTACAAAAATAGTACTATTTTTATTTTGTTAAACCACGCCAACTTTGTTGCGACTAACAAAATATTTTTTCAACTAACTTTAAGCGAATTGGACAATTTAGCAAATGTTCGATTACTATTCTAATAGATTGAACTCTCATATCTGGAATTTGAGAGGCTTGTACCATTTACATAGATAACAACAATCAGGGATGTAACGGTTTACGTCAGCACTCAAAACTGCAGCTTAAAAAATATCTGAACAAGATATGGCGATTCCAAATATCTGCTCAAAAAGATATTTCTTCATTCTCAAAAGAATAAAATGTATAAATATGCAATCTTTGCCTTTGAGTGCAACAAAATGAAGTTTACCTTTGTAGCTAAACATTGTTTCATTTTAAAACTCTATGATAACCGAACAAATTAAAATTTTCAATGCTTTTTGCTGCAGCAAGTTGTGTCCTCGGTTTGAACTACAATAAAAGATGGAGATTGGGTTCATCAGTAAAAAACACTCGTAATATAGAGGATAACGAATGTGCATTTCAATAGCTAAAACAAGACCAATTTTTCTCATGGAACAGTCAGATGGATAGAATCAATAAAGATGGTGTTTCATGTGCACGCTTTGTTTTCTATCTCTGTCACCGTTATAAGGAAAATAGACAATGCGTGGAAAAGGAAATAAACAAAAATAAAACTTTGTACGTTTTTATATGTACGTCCAGATTACTTTGAAAGATATACATATTTTAAACACAATACGTAATACATATATAACAAAAATGTATATATCAATTATGTCTCTGTTATTGACGGTGTATCGTAATTGAAAATTCGTCCTTTTAGATAAAGAGAAAAGCATACCGTCTAAAGAATATAAAGACACTTTAATGAATATAACGAAAAGTTGACACCTTTTAAACCCCATAACTGTATCGTTCAGAAGTATTTATAATTATGATATTGAAGATATTAGCTTTATAGTTCCTGGCAGAAAAAAAGATCATTTCCTACCGTAGGTGTCAAGCAAGACGACTATAGGCGAAAAACCAGGAAATGTACGGCAATGTCAAACTAAGTAATAAAAACAAATTTGTAATTCCCAATCTGCCCGTCAAGCGCAAAAGTCATGGCAACACTCATTAATTTTAAAGGAGACTAGACTTCTACAGTAACAGTGTAGTCCACTGTTACTGTAATTAACTTGTATTAATGATGATGACAATGATTGCTCAAATGTACTGAACATCACATTTTTAAATGGAATGTTGCCTGAAATGTTAGTTTTGCAAGCAACATCAGAGCCAACATTCGTATTTAGCGGCTCGGCTTGGGAAGTGCTACATCCTCATATAATATCGGCATTAAGTGGTAGCATTTATCTGGGTTACTTCGTCTTATACGATGTATTTCTTTTCCCCATCCTTTTCCTCTTTTCTTCGTCCTTCTTTTCCCCACCCTTTACAACTATCTTATCCTACACACTCAGTTATAAGAAAAACATCTGCAGTACCCTTGGTATTATAAATATCCATCGATGTGGCTTTTATATAAAAAAAGCGTAACAACAACCTGAAAGTCGCCACCAAATACGGAGAGCGAAACACAATAAGTAAACAAAATCATAAATGCTACACTAAGTCCTTTTTCTCTTGTCTTTTATATTATTTATTAAATGATGGTAAATTGAACATATTGGTAAAAAAATATTTTTAATGTCTCTAGGGACGTTTAAGAATATAAATATTATATTTTGCTGTCTTATTTCTTTCAACTTGGGAATTCGCTAAGGAATAACTTTAGCCATTATAGTAAATCTGTTGTGTATAATGTGGAATAAACAGATGGCTTCTACCCGATTCGGCAACGGTCCTTAGAGAGTAATACGTTTAAGATACAATACGCAAAAGTAGTTTCGACACAGTTATGTATATTTAATCCCACTTATCAAACTGACAAACCAAACTTACAACTAAACTTGAGTTACATTATTAGAAACTAAAATTTTTCCCCTTAAAGAACTTTCTATTTTTCCTAAAAACAAATAATTATAATAAAAATATCATAATACCCTCAAACAAATACATTTAGATTTTGAATAGAAACCCTGTATACTATAAAAACATTTATTCTACGAATTGATCCCACGATCACTGGTTTAAAAAATGATGATGATCGCTTTACCAAAACATTCATACTTACTACATATAATATACATACATGATAAAGTATAATATACATACATGATAAAGAAACTTAACAAAATATTGAGTAATTCGTTTGATTGCTCGATCCATACAACCTATGAATGACCCCAAATAAAATAATTTATACAATTTACTAGCTTCACTGACGGACATTGATCCTGCCAGAGAAATAGTGGGGTGTCACCGTAATCCCCACGGTTTGGGGATGGGGAATCGGAGAATGATTTGTATTACTCAGGCAAACACTGCTCTTTATCTACTACTAATTCCTGCCATATATGTCTAACAAGAAAATATAGGATGGCGATATTCTATGCTGGGAACCATACATCAACTACTTAGTAAAAAAACCTTTACTAGTTTACACTATAACAATAACCATAACTTTTGATTTTATTTAACAATCCTAACAGCAAAGTGAAGTAAACAAAAATAAATGTGCGTATCGTATCTTTTTAATATGACTGCAAACGTCCATGCAAGATTTGGTAAAATAAGCACCATTTTATTAATGTACATTTCACGATTCGCCAACCCACCTGCCCAGTGTGGCGACTACGGGCAAACACCCCATGGAGCACACCAAAAAACCACGGCCCCCAGTTCCCGGTTGCCCCATTATTCCTGGCCAAGGTAGCGGTCATGGTTACGATGGGGTGGGGGGTGCGAAGAATCCCCGGGAGAGGTTAGGCTACCGACACAAACTGGACCTGGCGACGTACAATGGACGAAGTCTGCGGCACGACGAGCACGTACATGAACTCGTGGTAGAGCTGGAAAAGATAAGATGGCACATTGTTGGACTAAGCGAAGTCCGTAGACAGGGGGAGGACACGCTGGTCCTGCAATCTGGCCATCTGCTCTACTACCGAGAGGGACATAGTCTTTCCCAAGGTGGCGTGGGATTCCTCGTCAACAAAGTCCTCACTGACAACATTGAAGAAATATCCAGTGTGTCGGCGAGGGTTGCATACCTTGTACTCCGGCTATCGAATAGATATAGTCTAAAGGTAGTACAGGCTAACGCGCCCACGTCAGCACACCCGGATGTGGAAGTAGAGGCTATGTATGAAGACATAGCCAAGGCCTTACATAATACCACAAAGGCCCACTTCAATGTTGTCATGGGGGACTTCAATGCTAAAGTAAGGCTGCAAACAGGAATCGAATCGATTATGGGACCACATGGTTTTGGACAGAGGAACCACAGGGGACAAATGCTGGTCAACTTCCTGGAGAAAGAGGGGCTCTATCTGATGAATTCCTTTTTCCAAAAGAAGCCCCAAAGGAAGTGGACGTGGCGAAGCCCCGATACTGTGACAAAGAATGAGATTGACTTCATCATGTCGGACAAAAGACACGTATTCAGAGATGTCTCAGTGATCAATAGGTTTAATACCGGCAGTGATCACCGAATCGTGAGAGGCACTCTGAATATCGACTTCAAGATTGAAAGATGTCGTCTGGTGAAGTCCACGCTCCGACCGACTCTGCTCGAAACTATAGCGGGATCTCAACGCTTCCAATTGGAACTTAAAAATCGATTCGACATACTGGAACCCACTTTGGACATTGACGAGGACCTCAACAGTGTGGTGAAGACCTTAAGGGACGAAGGGAACAGGTTTTGTGGACGGAAGCGTATGGGCCGAAAGTCCAAGCTCTCAGACGAGACACTACAGTTAATGGACATGCGGCGTGAAGTGACCACACATGGGGAACAGGTGGCACTCACCAAGCTTATCAGGAAATGCGTGCGGCGGGAGATGCGTCGCTCTAACGCTGAAGCCATTAAAGAAGCAATAGAGCAACACAAGGGCCCTAAAGTATTTGCACAAAAGCTTGGGAGAAGCCACCTCACAAAATTAAAAACCCAGGATGGCAGAATACTCACGTCGAAGTCTGAGGTTCTCGGTGAGATCGAAGACTTCTACGGCAAACTATAGGCTTCTCATGCACCACAACCTGAACCCGTTTACAATGATCCCAGAGCCACGCTTTCCCGCCACTACACCGACGAGCTGCCAGATATTGCCCTCGAGGAGATGGAGTTGGCCCTCGAACAACTTAAAAATGGAAAAGCCCCGGGCGAAGACGGGATTACTGTGGAGCTCTTAAAAGCAGGAGGTCGACCCGTGCTTAAAGAGCTCTGCAGAATATTCAATTCTGTCGTGCAGAATGGGAGAACTCCTCGGGCATGGAACAGGAGCATAGTCGTCTTATTCCACAAAAAAGGGAATAGGACGCTACTTAGCAACTATAGGCCCATCTCGCTCCTGAGCCATGTCTATAAGTTGTTTTCGAGGGTCATCACCAATCGACTCGCACGAAGACTTGACGAGTTTCAACCCCCAGAGCAGGCTGGGTTTCGAGGAGGATTCGGCACCATAGACCACATTCACACAGTGCGGCAAATTATACCGAAAACAAACGAGTATAATGAGCCCCTGTGCTTAGCATTTGTGGATTATGAGAAGGCCTTTGACTCCATTGAGACCTGGGCTGTCATGGAACCCTTGCAGCGGTGCCAGGTAGATCATCGATACATCGAGGTATTGAGATGTCTTTACAATGCCGCCACGATGTCCGTTCGAGTACAGGGCAGTCAAACAAAACAAATCCAGTTGTATCGCGGTGTGAGACAGGGGGATGTCATATCCCTGAAACTGTTCACTAATGCACTGGAAGACGTTTTCAAGACGCTAGACTGGAAAGGACGAGGCATAAACGTAAACGGTAAGTACATCTCACCCCTGCGTTTTGCCGATGATATCGTGATCTTGGCAGAATCGCTAGAGGAACTGCAAGGGATGCTGAACAGCCTAAATGAATCCTCTCGACGAGTCGGTTTGACCATGAACTTTAATAAAACTAAAGTCATGGTCAATTATCATCTGGATCCACAACCGACCTTCGTCAGTGGTAAAACTCTCGAAGTTGTCCAGGAGTATATCTACCTCGGGCAAGTCTTGCAATTGGGTGGAGACAACTTCGAGAAAGAAGCCGATAGAAGGATTCAGTTAGGCTGGGCAGCATTTAGGAAACTCCATCCGGTCTTCTCGTCGCCCATACCTCAGAGCCTGAAGACGAAAGTCTTCGACCAGTGTGTCCTACCCGTACTCTCCTACGGTGCCGAAACGTGGACGCTGACAGTCCGTCTGCTTCATAAGCTCAGAGTCGCTCAGAGAGCTATGGAAAGAGCTATGCTCGGAGTTTCTCTGGTAGATATGTTTCGGAATGAACAAATACGCCAGAGAACTAAAGTCACCGACATAGCCTTTCGAATTAGCAAACTTAAGTGGCAATGGGCTGGTCACGTCCAAGGAAGATAATGTTGCCTGACACCGCACTTATTATGAATGTGTTTCTATTTACTGAAACACGCCGAGAAAACATGACTCAAAACTTCAACACAGTACGTTGACAGATCTTAGTTACGTTCAAAGAATAACAAAATGCTAAGAGTGAAATGTACCAGGCGATTCCAATTTAGAAACGTTCCCAACTTCGGTTATTTAAATGTCACTTCCCTATTTTGTATTCATGACCAAACAAGCCTGAAGTTATATTAGGTCGAGAAGGAGTCATCACGTCTAAACTAATATTGAAAAACATCGAGACATGTTTGTCTTTGAGAAATACCTAGAATAGCAATAATCTCAGGTTCGCTCTGTAGTTTCCGGCATAGAAAAGGGAAGAAATGTAATGTTTCTTCTTGTGAGTGTCATATAAGGCGAAAATGTTTTTTTCTACTGTCAGTTTCTCGATTAGGAAATGGGGAAATATCATATAAATTTTACGAGCAAATTTATTATATATAACTCATTTTTCTTTTTTGACATGTTCAAAATGATAGTAAATGTTATCAAGGTATAGTTACTTAAAATAATATGAATGTTTTATATATTCTTGTAGTATATGGAAAGGAATTAGAAAATCAACTCCACAAAAAAACAAATACAAATCGACTCAAACCTCGACCCAAAACGGAGACCGGATAGTAATTGGAGAGTCGAACAGAATGCTGAAATCAAAGGGGTTGTGATCGATCCCAACATAATCGAAGAGACAAAGGCGCATAGACTCCTTTCTCTCCTGGTTCAGTCGCCCGGAGAGGATCGTGCGGCCAAAACACTTAACATAGAAATACCGTCCAGTCGACGTCTGGTCGGTCGCCCTAGGTAATAATGGAGCGATACAATAAACGCTAACCTGAGCGAGCTTTAGGCAGGCAATTGACCAGGGAGAGCCCAACATGGTGACCACTGGCGAGTTAAGCCACCATAAGCATAACAGATACATGCATTGCAACTTGTTGTTGTTATAAAAATTGTTAAATAAACATATGGCAGATTCATTTAAAAAATATACCTTTATTTTAGCTTTCATGACAGACAATTGCTATAGATACAAAATGCCGGATATCATCCCTTACAAAATTGTTTCCATAATGTTAAATTTTCTATTAATAAAAGAGAATATGGACAAAGAGAAGGTCAATACTGTTTTAATTAGCATAAAACAAAAAGAACACCAATAATAAGAGACAAAAGTGCGATTACAAAACGACATTTGTAACTTCAGTGAAATATAACATAGAGAGGATACAATAAATTGGAAAAGTATTAAAAGAACAACTTCGTTTGGTTTCGTCTTGTTATTTCATTTGAAATGCTATAAAATGTGTTTATCATTTATATAAGCATTGATAACTTCGCCATATTATTTAATATTACTCACATTAACGTAAGACATTACTATAAACTAAAGGTAAAGAACATTATTTAACTAGTTAATGTATAAAAATCATTAGCTGATTAACATTATTTAGATAAATAATTAAATATTACAAAAAAATATATATACTTTAACATCATCAGTCTAAAGCAGCTCACTGCTTATAGGACACAGGCTTTAGTAGCAGCTTTAGTTAGTTTGTAGGTACGCTACATAATAGCTTGTTACACGCATACAGTCCATATTAAATTTTTATCCAAGTCGGCGATGGGTAGTGTCTTTAATGATCGTCTAGGTTGCTAATTCACGTGTCTAGTGTTGCAAATACAGGTAAATCTAAAATTAATTATCAAACTTGCCATATATTATCAGGTCCATTTAATGTAACACAGTTATGTCCTTAAAATACTTATTTCATTTTCTAAAAGCACGCAAGTGCTGGCAGCAGAAGCAGGCATATCACAGCCTGGACGCCATCACTGACTTCATAACCCAGGAAATAAAGAGTAATTTTCTATAGTCTACAGAATTTGAATTTCTCGTATAACATTTTTTTAACTGTGAGGATGAACTATATATTTAAATATGATAAAAAAGCTAATACCCACTAACCTACTATTTTAATCGACATTCGAGGACAGCTCTAGATAAATATTTTCTATTGTAGGCAAAACGGCATGCAAATGTTGAATTTGTTATTTAATTGTACGACGGTCCCAAGCTTTCTTTTAACTTTTTCTCTCTTTCTTATTAAATCCTCTTGTCTTAAGTTGTCTGGAATATTTTATATGTAAGTTTAGTAACAAACGCTATATAAAATGTTTATTATAAAATTTCATAAATTTGCCGAAGTTATTTGAAAATTTGTGAAATATATATTAATATATAAAAACAGTTAAAACATATTTTACATAAAAATAGTCACATTTTACAATGATATCCATTAGTCTATATTTCTATAAAAAAGCTTCACTTTAAAAGTGTTCTTGGAGATTTTTCATTTTCAGATAATAAAACTAAACCCTAACATTTTCAATTAACACCCAAGTCTACCCAAAAACCACCGAATAGTATCTATTGTAGTATAATTTTTTATATACTCACGCCTATCCCCCGCGGGGGTTGGCAGAGACCACAGAGCTCCAACCGCTACCATTCATCGCAGCCAAACGGCTCTCCATTAGTCGCTTTTCGCCCTCGTGAGAATCAGAACGTGACTGGTGGCGAGCCACATCGCCGTCATCTTCAACAAATTAGGTATATTAAATTCATCTTAGTGAATCCCACGAGCCGCAAGGAAGGATGGAAGTCAGCCCCAGCAGAGCCCTGCATGCTGAGGTAAGGCACCATAGTACCCGGGGGAGCCCGATCCCGGGACGGTGGGCACGCTTGCGACTAGGCTCGCCACTAGCCACGCATCCTTTGGCATGGCAGACCGTGGATTGGCGGAGAGGAAGGGAAAGGATAGAGAAGAAATGAAAGGGCAGGAAAGGAAATATTCCGATACGGGAATCGAACACGCGACAATTGACTCGGTGGGCGGAGGGCCGCGACACTGAGCCAATCGGTCGTCATTCTAGTATAATTATCCTAAAATACTTATATAATGTATGCAAACAGTAGTCTATAAATTGGTAATAAAAGAAATCAATAGTTTCATTTCAATCTATGAACCCTATGTAAATTTGTAACTTATAATGAATAATATTTAAAAAAAATAACAAGCAATGGTTTGTTTATTACTATATTTGTTGTTTACCACTCAGATTAAGCTAATATATAAATAATAGTGCTTGTGTTAGTCCAAAGGTGGAATCGAACTCACAAACTACGATTGCAAATACTATTTTCATCAATTGAGCTTTTTAATAATAATTATTGTAACGAAACACCCGAAAAATTTAACTAAATTTGAGAATATTCCGCATTCCATAGAAATATACGCAACTTTTATAGTTGTGAATACATACATATATATGTATATATATCCAATAAACACCCTACTGCGCTATTATGGCAGATGTATCCCTAATTGTAATTTTGTGAACTTAGAACCATAAAACATATAGATGACACTTTTAGACTTGTTCCTATTAGAAAGCTATAGCAGAGATACAACTCGCTGTTTCCAGATGTGAGCAATAAATTCAAGGCAGCGGAACGAGTTTTGTCTGGATTATATCCCTTAACTGTAAATTTATCGTTGAACTCTTATGGAAAATTCAAGTAGGTACGCGAAAACCTCCTGAGAAAATATATTCAAAAATAATAACTTTTATACAAATCTTTACGTTATATATCATTTTTTCTCCTGTAGGGCTAAAAGAGATCAGATAGTTAAAGTACGTTACGTACATTAACGTACGTTACTTTAAGTACGAAAACATATGGCATCGTTTAATAGATTATCATTTAAACATTTATATTTGCTAGTGGTAGAGCCACGCTGCATTCGATTACTTTGTCAACAATGGCATATTATTTGTCTGTAGCATGAATGGGCCGGCTCGCCCGGGGAAGTACGACACTCCCGCAGATAACCGGCGTTAGAGTGGTAGCTTAGCTACTGCGCTTTGTATGGTGAGCGGCTATGTTCCGGACGCCCAACACCCTCTCCCTCCCATAATGACACTTTCCTTAAAAGTCGGCAAAGCTTCCGCACTGCCTGTGGTGCTGTGAATGTCTATGGACAGCGTTGATTACTTTCCATCAGGTGACACGCCTGCTCGTTTGCCTTCCTATCCCATAAAAAAAATATTCGAACGTTTCCTGTGAGAGTTAAGTTTGATTTGCACACATTGCCGCATTGTGAAAAGAAGACTAAAAATGAGCGTTGAATGTTCGGGTTTTGTACGTGAATATTTTAAATTAAAAGTTCTATTAGAACTCACACGAGACCGAACTACAAATTCAAATATTGTAACATCTTTAAACTTTATTCGAAATTACAAACCTTACGGCTAGACGAGATAATAATTAAGTATTTCAATCGGACTAGTAGGTAACAATGGCCACTACTCTCAATTTATTCCCAACTTCGCCTTGAAATGGAAAAGTTAGGGAAGTTATTTTAGGTTATTTAAATTAATAATTTAACTAAATGGTGCGATAGTCTCAAGCTTTAATTTTATGAAGTGGTATTTATTTACATAACCAGGGAGAAAATATTGATTTGGGTTTGACTTATACTAGATGCCTAGTTTTGTGAATGCCAGCATTGCTAACCTTAGGGTAAGAATGTGAATTACGGTGAAGAAATAGAATGGAAGGGGAAGAATTTAATGGGCGAGTAAGAAGAAATTAAAAGGATAGGAAAAGAGTGGGACTTTTAGATCCCTGCGTTCATTTTACAAAAGGCAATAACAAAAAAATGCTACAAATACCAATATTCTGCAAGGGTATGATGAATTTATTTATTAATAAAATGATTTGTAGCTTTTTTCTAATATTTAATTCTCAACTATAAATTTAAAAAGTTGTACTTAAATGTGTTATACTTGAGATATCACAATAATTTTTAATTTGCAAAAATAATGTTTTAAATTATTAAATTTCAACTCAATGTTATGTTTAAATTTTCAATTTTAAGATCTTATTGGAAAGTATTATTGAAGGAATTTTCAGTATTTTCATCTGAGGCAATCAATATGAATCCTTGAAATTACATAATCTAATAAACCATATTATTAAATATCAAATAATATCAACTACAAAGTGCCATAACACATAATGTTATCATATAAGTATTTTGAATAATTAATATTTTTATGTTATTATTAAGCACATATATGGGACAATGAAAGACATATAATTTTATATTTTTTATTAAATAGCTAAATAAAAACTAAGGTATACAATCTACTTATTTTGATTTTGCTTGAACCGATGGCAACTTAGTTGGATCATATTTATATGTTTTCTGCAGTGGTCCTTTTCCAGCCTTTGTGAAAATCATTTCATCGATTCTTTGTCTATCAGCTAGGTCTCTAGAGATTTTCATGTTAGTCCATGAATCTTTTGCTCCTTCAACAAAACCTTTTTTCTTTATGGGCAAATTATCTGATGAGTGTTTTATAAGCTTGGGGATTTTGAAGTATTCCCTAACTCCAGGTATTTTTAAAACACCAACTTGTATTAGTGAAATGAAATTAGTCGAACACCAATATACAAGAATTGCACCAGGAAAGTTGATAGTGAATGGTATCATTACAACTGGTAAAGCTCGTAAAAAGTATCTCATCATCTGCATATTTTGTGCATCAAGTCTTCCTCCATCAACCCCAAGTTCAATTGTAGCCCACAAAGTAGCACTTGTAATAAGTGGAAGAATAAAAAACTGATCAGGTACAGTGAGATCTGTAAACCACCAGAGTCCTCCATGCATCATACTCTCAACTGGACAATTTGCCATTCCTCTCAATCCCATAAAGAAAGAAATGAAAAGTGGAGCCTGAGCAAGTGGTACAAGCATATTTTTTAAAGGATTTAAACCTTTTTCTTTCATAAATGTCATCATCTCTTGTGCATATCTGGCAGCCTCCAATTGATTTCCTGTTTGTCGAGCTTCTGTCATTTTTAGTTGCAGTAACTGAATTTCAGGCAAGTTATTGTTCATTACGGCTGTATTTCTTTGTGATAAGATAACTAAAGGAAACATTAAAACTCGGACTACTATGGTACCAATAACTATTGCACCCCACCATGGTACATCTAATGAGACATGCAAATATTCCAAACAATTCTGAACCATTCCAACAGGTCCCCAACCGCCTAGGCCTAAACTCGCAAATGTAGGTTCACCATTAGCTGCTAATGATTGAACTGCTTCTGTTAATTCATTTAGTGACGAAGGGTCTGGCACTGGCGGTGGTTCTGGTATATTTTCTACCAAAGGTATTGTTTTTCCAGAGTCTATTCCTACATTAGAAGCGAATCTTACAGGGCCAACGGATGAATAACAATATAATACAGAGGCTTTTTTAACCTCAAATCGTTCACTAAATAAATTAATGATAGCACTCCGTCGTCCATGTCGACTAAGTAATTTAAACATTTTAAACGTTTTATTTTCAAAAGTTTTAACAACTTATATCATTAGTTAGCAAAGTAATTAATTTCGCACCTTCATATCGCTGATGGTGAAATTAATCTGACAGTAACATAATAGCTAACAGATGATCATATCATCACAGAGTAAAATTCACACCCAGCTAATTCTGAAATTATACTAAAAAAATTTGATAATTTTCTGCAAATTCAAATAATAACACAATATAATAAACAAAAAAGTTAAAGCAATACAAATTCATCCGACAAATAATACCATTTCTTTCAGTGAGGAATGCAAATAACAATCAACATATGAACTGTTTTAAAAATTAATGTAGTAAGCGCAATTCCTTACGTCTTAGAATTTATATATGGTGAAGGAAAAATTTATCAAATACATTATATATAACTATTATTTTAATCTTACAATAATGCCCTTTAATTGTAATTAAATACACCACAACCATTTTATAAAAATATTTCTCAATATAAAAAATGTTTTTTGCCATCCATTGTAACGTTGACCATTGTAACTACATATATATCTCCAAGTTTTTGTCCATATAGTCTTCAAACTTTTGATAACTTGTAGTTCAACAGCAACATTGAAATAAATATATGTCAGTAGTGGACTGTAGTTCAAAAACGAGTCTTTAATAAAAAATCGATACTTAGCAGTTATCATCAACTAACGATTATCTACATTTAACTTAGTTATTTACTGTGGTTACTATCTGTTTCTTTTCTAAGAGTTTGTTTTGAGATTTGAGGTTAGGATAACTCATAAGTTTGATTGGGTTTTGGTATAGTGATTATTATTAATATGGTTTTTATTCATCAGTGAATAAAATTATAATAAACCATTGACATTGCATAACTGAAAAACGTAAACATATTACAATTATTTGTGTATAAAAATTAAGTAACTTTTTTTATATATTTATGAAATGATAAATAAAACTTATTAGTCACCATTTTTATCAATAGCAAAAATGGCTCATATATCATATCCATTTAAGAGGACTAATAAATCAGTATTCAGAAAACCGGCATCTGTGCTTACAGAAGATAACTTGTATTGGAAGAAATTAGGGGTAAAGCAAATGATACTATTCTATTGTTTATTATTTAAAAAAAATTGTTTTAACATAAATACAATTATTTCAGTTACCAGTCTTAGTGAAAGAATTCGGAGCTATAGATTATTTAGACTTCAGTCCGATTGAACCTTATTATTTTGCTGCTACCTGCTCTGTTAGAATTCAGGTAATTTATTAACAATTTTTTAAGTAAAAAAAGATGTATTACTAGTACAGGTGTAAGGAAACGCAATCATATCTCAAAGCTGTCAAACTTCCCATACTCATGTTGTATCCTGCTGTTGTATCATACAACTACCCTGTAAAGAATGCTAGTCATAATTATTATATAATATGGACTGAACAGACATTACTCAGAATGCTATTTCCTCCTTACTTAAGCGAAGTCTACAGCCAGCAGTCACCTGCTATATACTGTAAATGTTTTTTTTTGTTAGTTTTAAATCATTATTGTAATGCATTGTACTTGTCATTTAACAATTATATTCACTTTTCAATTAGTTTAGATGATACAAAATGACATTTTACATAGAGTGTCTGGTGGAAACTATAAACTAAAGACTGCTAAGTAGTGTGTTTTGAGCAGTGGACTTTAACTTTGATTATTTTAATAAAACGATATACGATCATCAATATCTTGTAATAGCTCACTGCTGTATTTACCCTTATGAAATGCCAACTAGTCCAATCTTCATCTTCACACATAGCATATATAAAACTCTCTAAAAAGCAAAACTTTGTTAGTTTTATTCAGCATATATTTTTTAAATATTTCAGATTTACGATCCCATATCAAAAGTTGTAGCAAAAAATATTTCAAAATTTGTTGAAGCTGCTTATGGTGGTTCATTCAGAAGTGATGGTCGTCTTTTAGTTGCTGGGAGTGAAGAAGCAAATGTAAAATTGTTCGATGTTCAATCTAAAAATGTATTGCGAGTGTTTACTGGTCATACTGGACCTGTAAGTAAAACATATAATTGTAGTTTATTATAATAATTAATCAGAAAGTGCTTTATATGTATTATGAAATATAGCTTTTAAAATATTTCACATTCAGTTTAAGAAACTTAATATGTTCAGATTAGTAGATTATACAACATATAAATAACAAGATTTCTAATAATATTAAAAACATTGCTAGTTTTCTTGAAAAAAATGTACACCGAGGACTGTTGATGATGATGATGATATTGAATTGTAAAATCAGAGTTTATTAACTTTAACATTGAAGTGAAGATGTATTTGTTTATAGAAATAATACTTTGCTTATGATATTTATTTATTTACCATAAATAAAAAATAAACAAGAAACTATCTAGAATTTATTGATTTAAAATCATTTTCATTTTCAATTGAAATCATATATGATAACCAAATCATATATGATACCCAACTTAAATGCCATTTAATTAAAACTTCTCTATTTTAAAGCACAGAATTTTAAATGATTATAAAAATATTTCCCAAGTTACCAGCTATCTTCAGATATATATATCTTTTATTTGTTTTTTTTACAACTTTCAGGTACACAGAACATTCTTTTCAAAAGATCAAACTAAAGTACTTAGCTTTTCCGATGATAAATCAGTTTGTTTGTGGGACATAGCTACAGAGGGAAAAATTGTTAATTTCTCAGAACACTCTGATTATGTGAGAGCTGGTGCTCCTAGTCCTATATCTCCTGATATTATATTATCAGGTGGCTATGACCATGCTGTTAAACTGTATGATTGTAGGACAAATG
>JASFAT010000294.1:0-30599 GCA_031353405.1 Baronia brevicornis
TTTTTTAGGGATTGAGGTTGTTGTCTCTGACGCCTTCACAACATCGTCAGGACACAAGAAGGCTTCTTTATCACGAACGGTGAACAATAAAGAGAACGACGACTCGATTGTCTCTTTAACGTTGTGAATATATGCAAGTTGTCGGTTGCTAGGCAACGCATTGTATCGGAATTTGGCTACGACATAGACTTATATTTCTGTATTTATATACTACTTCGAAAACATGCAACATTGTTTTTTTTTTAATTAATTTTCGCGGGCTATATTGTGCTTAGATTTGGACGGGGCAACGTCATTTTAGATTTTCTTTTTAATAAATATTAAATAAATAATATGTGTATACATTTATATTTTAGTAGGAAACTCTAGAAAGTAGGTTCACAAGGGCTTTCAGTGTCGGCAAGTCAACGCATGAGAAACGAAAATAAATAATGAACATCATCATTATTACAGTCAAGTGCGACTTTCTCCTTAAACGTGTGTAAGGGGAAACTAAATGCCATTTTAAGGTTACAAGGTCAATACTAAAGGTCGAGAGTTTTTAAACGGTTTTTTTCTCGGTTGACACCGTATATTTCTTTGAAAACTTGCGACGGCCTTTTCAACTAGTTTTACTTTTTTTTTTCTTTTCCTTTATGGCAATTACTTACAACTATTATGCCAGTGTCAAGTAAAATACAATAACATCCAATCTTTTGAAATGTTCCAAGTCAGCTTATCACGTTACGTCTTGATAAAATGGTGGTCATTTTATCAAAAGCGTCTATGGACTTTTTCAGATGACCAGTTTGTGGAACCAGCTACCCTCGGCGGTCTTTCCGAGCCGTTACGACATTGGTACCTTCAACAAACAAGCTTATACATACCTAAAAGGCCGGCAACGTTTCCGCGACTCCTGCGGTGTCGCGGTTGTTTATGGGCGGCGTTGATTGCTTTCCATCAGGCGACACGCTCACGCTTGCTCGTTTGCCCTCCTATCCCATAAAAAAAAACTCAAAAAGTTACGATACAAGCATTTATTTCATACAATTCACTTATATATATATATATATATCGAAGTATATTGCATAATACACCACCATAATTAAACAATATAACTGATAATAATATAAGATTATGAAAATGGTATAAAAACACAACGTCACTGATGTAAGTTGGCGGGAAAAGTTACTTCTATTCAACCGATTCGTATGAAACTTTGCACATACATTGAGTTTCCTCGTCAACAATTGCTAGCACAGGTCTTTTAGGAAATGGACAGTGGAACTCTTCAACCGTTACTAGTAAATTTCTCAAGTTTGCATTTATTTGTTTGGTTTTGAAAAATCTCATATAGAACATTTGGTGATGATGATCTGGTGATATAGTAAGGAGGTCGACAGCGGAACTCTCCTACCATTATGCCCGGCATATGCTGAGCAAGAACCATTTTATGACACTCGTTAGATTAAAATTATTTTCTTTTTGTTCTGTGTATTTATCTGTATATATAATAAATATTATTAAGGATTTAATTTTAGTTTTTGTAAAAAAAGGTGTCATAAATAAAGTTTTTTTCTATTTCTATTTCCATTAGTAGTAACGTCCACGAGTTTAGTCTTATTGATTGTTTTTGAAAGTCCTATACATTTACCTTAAGGTGCTGACGAGATCCATGCGCACTCCACAATTGTTTAATTTGCCTTACTTCAACAATAATGTCACACAAAATAGTCCGATAAGCAGAATGTGTAGAAGCTATAATTGTATATGTGCTCACACAGATATTTTCAATATTAGTTTAAATTCTTTTAAAACTTATCTCTATGGTCTTACATACTTATCTTAATTTTTGTTTCTTCTTTTAATTATAAATCCCTCATATTGTTATTGTTAAATATTAATTGTAATTGTTGTGTATAGTTGTAACTGAACTTCAGATTTACCTTAAATTCTTATGCATGTTTGTTATCTTATATTTTCTTTAATCTGTAGTCTGTAACTGTACCTTTTGTAATAAAATAAAAAATAAAATTTTATTCGGGGATCAAAAACCAAAGTAAAAATTAGAAAATAATAATAGGTAACGTTTTTTAACAAAAACGGTTTTATTTTCAAACTTTTATCCTCCCTCCCCTTATTCAATACTTTCTTCTTCTTTCTCCTTACTTTTTTCTGCTTTCATTAAATCATTATCCTCCTAGTTTTCACAATCTCACCTTTAGTTAGGTAATAAATTTGCAATGCTTTTTGTATTTTTGGTTCGATTCCCGCATCGGAATAAATATTTATATGGATTTTTAAATGTTTATTCCGAGTCTGGTAACCCCCCCAATCCACATTTTCCTTTCCTGCCCCTTCCTTTCTTCTCTATCCTTTCCCTTCCTCTCCGCCAATCCACGGTCTGCCGTGCCAATGGATGCGTGCCTAGGGGCGAGCCTAGTCGTAAGCGTGCCGATCGTCCCGGGGTCGGGCTCCCCCGGGGACTATGGTGCCTTACCTCAGCATGCAGGGCTCTGCTGGGGCTGACCTCCATCCTCCCTTGCGGCTCGTGGGATTCACTAAAGACGAATTTAATATACCTAATTTGTCGAAAAATGACGGCGACGTGGTTCGCCACCCGTCACGTCCTGATTCTCACGAGGGCGAAAAACGACCAGTGACGAGCCGTTTCGCTGCGATGAATGGCAGCGGATGGAGCTCTGTGGTCTCTGCCAACCCCTGCGGGGGATAGGCGTGAATATATATATATATATATATTTTTGTATTACAGAGGACGAAATGCGGTGAGAGGAAAAACTTGAGGAGAGCTTGTACTTGTTCTGATCCTTTCTAAGCTGTCGTCATGTCTTTTGCTATTTAAACGGAGCCACAGAAATGAAGACTAGCAATTGTAGAATTATCGTCTTTTTTCGTTATTGTGTTCTTGAGTTTTACCCAATACGATGTAAAAGGGTCAGAGCCAACAATATTATTTCACAAAAATAAATTGTTTTTCTGTACGGAAATCTATAATACATAAAAAAATAAAGGCAGAATTAAAAGGTTTTTAAATATAAATAGTGATAAAACTACAAAGGATATAAATAAAATTCAATAACTTTTACGAAGAAGAGAAGTGTGAGTTTTATTGTTTAAAAATATAAATTATGTGCCACTCGCTGAAGTAGTGACGTCAGGATGCCGTCGAGCTTGCTGACGATATTTTCTGTAAGTGCTTAAATGTTCGTAAGATTTGTTTAATAGACTATACTCTTGAAGTAACCCCACGGAAGAAATGTTATAGGGGTCAGATCCAGCAACCCGAGTGGCCAGGGGATATTCATTTCTTAGGGAAGAAATCACGAAGAAGCTCCGTGATCTCTCTGGCAGAGTGAAGCGTGGCGCCATCTTGTTGAAACCACGTGCATGAAGTGAAGGCGTGATGTTCTCTCGATATTACCAGTTAAGAACTAGTAAGCATGCGTTTACTTATTATTTGACCTAATTCTGAAACCGGACCCTATTATTATGCTTTAATAATTTTATAATACTTTTTTTTTTCATTTTTTACTTATCAAAATATATTCATTCAGCTTGTAGTTGTTGAAAACCGTGGTCCATCATAACTGCGAGATTCGCCGACACCGCGCAAAGATATATTCATACGTTCGTTTTGCATGTCTTACCTTATCCACTGCGCAGAGTGTTCTGAGGAATTGTTCGAAATAATTTTGACCTTTGGCTTCGCGGAATGTCGGTTTCGAGTAATACCTTATTAAAGTGATACTGCATTTCATACAGTGTGTGTGTGTGAGATCCGTTGATGCAATTCCTTTCTCCTTCCTTTTTTATGAGGTAGCGAGGCACGTTTGCCTTCAGGCAAGCTTCAGCACGCGTGTCACCTGTAGAAAGCAATCAACGCCGCCCAGACATCCGCAGTGCTATAAGTCGCATACAGTTTCCTTTATAGCGTATACACGCACACTCTCACACATTATACACACAACATAAAACATACACATATATAAAATGTTCTTGATTAACCACCGTGACCTACGAATCTGTGTTTCTAAGTGGTAGAGCCACGTGGTAGACGAATACTTTGTCAAGAATGGTATAATATTTGTCTGTAGCATGATGGGCCGGCTCACCCGTAGAAGTGCCACACTCCCGCAAAAAACCGGCGTCTGAGTGGTACGGTGTGCGGCCTGAGCTCCGGAGGCGCAACACCCTTTCCTCCCCCCTCCCACTCCCATAATGTGACTTTCCTTAAAGGTCGACAACGTTTCCGCTGCTGATTTTTATGGGCGGAGTTGATTGCTTTCCATCAGGTGACACGCCTGTTCGTTTGCCTTCCTATCTCATAAAAAAAAATCTGTATGTATCTTTAATGTAAGTTATCTTAATTAAAATGTTAATCCGTAATTGGCTACAGGATTTAATTTTTTTTTATAAGGATTAGCATATCATATGCTTTGGATTTTATGATAAATAAATAAATTCTTTATATAATAATAAAAATATCAGTTAATAAATAAATATCAGAGACGTTAGTCTCTAGGAATGGTTTTGTTTTAAGTTAGAAAGGCAAACGATCAAGCGTGTCACCCCATGGAAAGCAACCAACGCTGCTGTAGCCGCCGCTGTATCAAAAAGTAGGACTAGTAAGATTAGTAGGATATGTACTGTGCTCTGCATTGTTTCCGATGTTTGGTTAGTATTACATGAGATAAGGAAATATTGTTCTGTGTGAAACACTAACAAATGTATTGTTGATAGGTGGTCAATGTTACACTAACAATTTCTCCAACCAAATTCTTATCTTCGTTCTTCAGGGTAACTGGGATTAAATACCACCAGCGGTTACCTGAGCAATAAAAACCATTCTTCAATCCCCAATCCACCCACTATACTGTATGAAATGTTCAAATATAAACACTATAATATTAAATACAAGTCTATACATTTCTCGCAGACGCTTTTTTCACAGATCTATCACAGGCTTGGATTGTTTTCTATCAAGCGAAACGTCCGTTTGTTCATTTTCGTACCTCAAAAAAAAAAAAAGAACAGAATATATGTATATCGAAGAAAAAAGGCGATAACGTTGAAAATAGCACATATGTCAAAACAGTTTATTAAATCGTAATAAATACTACGTCGAATGGTTCGAATCTCACAGCTCTAAAACCAAAAACATTTTGTACAGCGTTTAAACTTACTGTTTTTGAGTGATCAGATACAATTTTTTAACTTTGATGGTAAGTTTTCATTTTGCGGTTTACTACGTTTTCGCTTTCAGAACAGACCATTCGACGCAGAATTTTTTCTGATCCGAATATGCAATTTTTTTTGACATACGTCATTTATAGCATTTTCGCATTTTTGCGTCGACACACACCAAAGTTAGAGAAAACCAAAAAATAGTCAAAAATATTATGATAGTAGATCTGTTAATAATTTTTAATTATTTTATTATGCAAGCAATTTAGTAAATATAAAAATGTTGGCACCTATAATGGTACCTGCCATTAGAAGCCAATAAAATATATCACAATAGATAAATATCTATCAGCTTCAATTTTCTTGGATGGTTTTATATCCCTACGAACGTAGGGCATCAAAAATATAAAAGACTCATTTGAGTGTTCCCCTCCACGGAAATCTTTAGTAAAAGGCGAAAGATTTATACGTTTTGAAGGGAAACCAGAGTTAGCAAAATCTTAATTGCAAGCAATCTATATACGCAACAAGTAATGTCAACTGTACTGTAATAATTTTCAATACAGCGCCATCTGTTATTTAATAATAGAAAACAGAAAAATCCTTATTAATATTGAAGTGCCCTATTTAAAAATAAAGTTTTTACGTAAAAATATTCTTGCTTCGAAATTCACATGTTTAACAATTTTAATTTAACTAAAGTGGTACAAATACAGTACATATTAAAATGATAACAGTGGCATAATATTTAATAACTAATACTAATAAACTTATAATATTTAATTTTTGTAACTAACTAAAATAATTTTGTTACAAAATTTGGTGATCTAATCAAATCTAAATCACTTTACTTAACATCCAGAAATCTGAAATAAATAAAAATATCAGTGGTATTGTAAAAAACTTCAAATAACTTCTAATAATCTAAATTTATTAACTTCAAAATAACCTAAATTTATTAACGTGGTATTTCAATAGATTATATATAACTTCATAATTGTTGTTATTGACATCTGTTAGAATTCACAAACACTAAATCAACAATCAAAAAGGCGTCGATACCAATAAAAGAAGTCAATTGTCACGAGAGGGCTCTGCTAGTATTTCTTTCAAACATGTATCATTAAATCACTCAATGGAAATCGCTAATCGCGAAAATAGTGGTGGTTATTTAAAACCAAGCCAACGAAGGATTTAGGCAGGCTTCTCACGAACCGAACTGTGCTACAATATGGTTGCTGTTTGAATTTTAAATTTAGCCCACTAACCAAAACCTAACTTGTACAGATTGGCGTCCAAATTTTCACCATCAGTCTATTCACAGAGACTACTATGATTATAATTACCGTGTATTCAATATGTCACGTGGCGAAGATCTTTTTCACAACACCTTTTACTCCACATCACTCTCTTATAACTGCATTCCTTTGTCTATCAGTCAAAGTAATAAATAAGAGTTACTACATTATTAATGCAATAATAAAACTAGAACCTTTTTATAAAGGATATTGACTATTGTAGATGTTCTCATTATAATTACAATCTAGCCATGAGTAATTTGTTTTGAAGTTAATATGCTAAATAAAATAAGTATAACTAAGAATGTCTATTAAGGGGAAGACACTATGTTTAAGTGTTCTACTACTGTTCTACACTTAGTCAAATATTCATTTCTTCAACTAAATCAAAGGGTTTACTTACCTTGAATATTCTTACTACAACCGATGAGGTTTTAAAACTGATTGTCACATCAATTTCAGTTGACTGGTTCTGCGGTCACCAATCCATATACGCAATTTAGTGACTGCAAATATTTTATAGTCGAAAGAGGTCTACATCCAGCCAGACCTCCTCTCTTTTAATAATCGCAGATGGCTTTTATATACGGTGAATAATGAAGTAATAATATTCGCAGTTCTGTGTCAGACACTGAGGAGCATTTGCGTTTTCAATTATTTTAATTATCATGGCAAAATTAAGTTTAAGTAATTTATATCCCTACATACGTAGGAGGTCAAAAATCTATGTAACTAGTCGCTTTTTATAAGGTTAACCCACCACCAGTTAATCTACGGTTGACGGTTATAAACAAATTATAATATATACAAAATAAGTGAATCAAATTAAAGTACGATAAGTTTTAATATAGCACCATCTTTAATTTCATCACCAAGATTAATGCTTTAAAAATAAAACAGATGCTTTTAAAAATAAATATGCGTTTGATCTTAAATTTTTGATCTAATTAAATGAAAATTTCAAAAAGATTTATTTCAAAATAGTAAACATACCTACATATATAAAATATGTACAAATTTATTTTCAATTATATTAAAATAGATGTTATTATTCCAGAACTGCTGGATATAATATAAATACATTTAATTTTATAATAATTTGATCAATTGAAAATTATACAATATGTAAAGATAAGTGAAGAGAATCAAAAAAGTATGTAGATGTAAGCACTATGCTTAATTTGTTTTAGTACAGGATTATTCCGATAGATGTCACTGTTTTCAAATTTTCCTATAATAATATACATATTAAGTAACAATTATAATAGAAAAAACATTGTTACCAATTTAAATATTATGACAATGTTATAGTACTCTATTTGTGTCGGCTTAGTGAAATTAAATTATTAAACATGTAAATTTCAAGGTAAGAATATTTTTATGTACAATCTTTATTTTTCTACAATATTAATAAGGATTTTTCTGTTTCATATTATTAAATAACAGATGGCGCTGTATTGGAAATTATTACAGTACAGTTGTTATTACTGGTCGAGTATATAGATTGCTTGCAATAAAAATATTGTTAACTCTGGTTTCCCTTCAAAACGTATAAATCTTTCGCCTTTTACTAAAGATTTCCGTGGAGGGGAACACTCAAATGAGTCTCATATATTTTTGATGCCCTACGTCCGTAGGGATATAAAACTACAAACAACCGTTGTTGGTAGATATTATATATATATATATATATATATATATATATATTGGTTACCAGTGGCAGCAATGACTATAGGGGCCAACTTTCATTTACTTCATTTTCGAATTTATATTTACTAAATTGCTTGCATAATAAGAAAAAAATAATAACAGATCTATATCTACTACCATGTTTTTGTCTATTGTTGGTTTTCTTTAACTTTGTTGTATGTCGACGCAAAAAAGCGAAAACGCTGTAAATGACACAGTCAAAATAATTATTGTACATTGGGATTAGAAAAAAATTCTGCGTCGAATGGTCTGGTCTGAAAGCGTAGTAAACCGCAAAATGAAAACTTACCAAAAAGTCAATTTTTTCGAGAAATCTTGAGATTTCAGGAAAAAAATTGTATCTGATCAATCAAAAACAGTCAGTTTAAACGCTGTATAAAATGTTTCTGGTTTTAGAGCTGTGAGATTCGAACCATTCGACGTAGTATTTTTTCCGATCCAATAATTTTTTTTTTGACATAATTGCCATTTACAACATTTTCGCTTTTTTGCGTCGATATACATATATATTTTTTTTGAGGTATGAAAATGAACAAACGGACGTTTCGCTTGATAGAAAACATTCCAAACCTGTAATAGATCTGTGAAAAAAGCGGCTGCGAGGAATGTTTAGGCTTGTATTTAATATTATAGTGTTTATATTTGAACATTTCATACAGTATAGTGGGTGGATTGGGGATTGAAGAATGGTTTTTATTGCTCAGGTAACCGCTGGTGGTATTTAATCCCAGTTACCCTGTAGAACGAAGATAAGAATTTGGTTGGAGAAATTGTTAGTGTAACATTGACCACCTATCAACAATACATTTGTTAGTGTTTCACACAGAACAATATTTCCTTATCTCATGTAATACTAACCAAACATCGGAAACAATGCAGAGCACAGTACATATCCTACTAATCTTACTAGTCCTACTTTTTGATACAGCGGCGGCTACAGCAGCGTTGGTTGCTTTCCATGGGGTGACACGCTTGATCGTTTGCCTTTCTAACTTAAAACAAAACCATTCCTAGAGACTAACGTCTCTGATATTTATTTATTAACTGATATTTTTATTATTATATAAAGAATTTATTTATTTATCATAAAATCCAAAGCATATGATATGCTAATCCTTATAAAAAAAAATTAAATCCTGTAGCCAATTACGGATTAACATTTTAATTAAGATAACTTACATTAAAGATACATACAGATTTTTTTTTATGAGATAGGAAGGCAAACGAACAGGCGTGTCACCTGATGGAAAGCAATCAACTCCGCCCATAAAAATCAGCAGCGGAAACGTTGTCGACCTTTAAGGAAAGTCACATTATGGGAGTGGGAGGGGGAGGAAAGGGTGTTGCGCCTCCGGAGCTCAGGCCGCACACCGTACCACTCAGACGCCGGTTTTTTGCGGGAGTGTGGCACTTCTACGGGTGAGCCGGCCCATCATGCTACAGACAAATATTATACCATTCTTGACAAAGTATTCGTCTACCACGTGGCTCTACCACTTAGAAACACAGATTCGTAGGTCACGGTGGTTAATCAAGAACATTTTATATATGTGTATGTTTTATGTTGTGTGTATAATGTGTGAGAGTGTGCGTGTATACGCTATAAAGGAAACTGTATGCGACTTATAGCACTGCGGATGTCTGGGCGGCGTTGATTGCTTTCTACAGGTGACACGCGTGCTGAAGCTTGCCTGAAGGCAAACGTGCCTCGCTACCTCATAAAAAAGGAAGGAGAAAGGAATTGCATCAACGGATCTCACACACACACACTGTATGAAATGCAGTATCACTTTAATAAGGTATTACTCGAAACCGACATTCCGCGAAGCCAAAGGTCAAAATTATTTCGAACAATTCCTCAGAACACTCTGCGCAGTGGATAAGGTAAGACATGCAAAACGAACGTATGAATATATCTTTGCGCGGTGTCGGCGAATCTCGCAGTTATGATGGACCACGGTTTTCAACAACTACAAGCTGAATGAATATATTTTGATAAGTAAAAAATGAAAAAAAAAAGTATTATAAAATTATTAAAGCATAATAATAGGGTCCGGTTTCAGAATTAGGTCAAATAATAAGTAAACGCATGCTTACTAGTTCTTAACTGGTAATATCGAGAGAACATCACGCCTTCACTTCATGCACGTGGTTTCAACAAGATGGCGCCACGCTTCACTCTGCCAGAGAGATCACGGAGCTTCTTCGTGATTTCTTCCCTAAGAAATTAATATCCCCTGGCCACTCGGGTTGCTGGATCTGACCCCTATAACATTTCTTCCGTGGGGTTACTTCAAGAGTATAGTCTATTAAACAAATCTTACGAACATTTAAGCACTTACAGAAAATATCGTCAGCAAGCTCGACGGCATCCTGACGTCACTACTTCAGCGAGTGGCACATAATTTATATTTTTAAACAATAAAACTCACACTTCTCTTCTTCGTAAAAGTTATTGAATTTTATTTATATCCTTTGTAGTTTTATCACTATTTATATTTAAAAACCTTTTAATTCTGCCTTTATTTTTTTATGTATTATAGATTTCCGTACAGAAAAACAATTTATTTTTGTGAAATAATATTGTTGGCTCTGACCCTTTTACATCGTATTGGGTAAAACTCAAGAACACAATAACGAAAAAAGACGATAATTCTACAATTGCTAGTCTTCATTTCTGTGGCTCCGTTTAAATAGCAAAAGACATGACGACAGCTTAGAAAGGATCAGAACAAGTACAAGCTCTCCTCAAGTTTTTCCTCTCACCGCATTTCGTCCTCTGTAATACAAAAATATATATATATATATATATTCACGCCTATCCCCCGCAGGGGTTGGCAGAGACCACAGAGCTCCATCCGCTGCCATTCATCGCAGCGAAACGGCTCGTCACTGGTCGTTTTTCGCCCTCGTGAGAATCAGGACGTGACGGGTGGCGAACCACGTCGCCGTCATTTTTCGACAAATTAGGTATATTAAATTCGTCTTTAGTGAATCCCACGAGCCGCAAGGGAGGATGGAGGTCAGCCCCAGCAGAGCCCTGCATGCTGAGGTAAGGCACCATAGTCCCCGGGGGAGCCCGACCCCGGGACGATCGGCACGCTTACGACTAGGCTCGCCCCTAGCCACGCATCCATTGGCACGGCAGACCGTGGATTGGCGGAGAGGAAGGGAAAGGATAGAGAAGAAAGGAAGGGGCAGGAAAGGAAAATGTGGATTGGGGGGGTTACCAGACTCGGAATAAACATTTAAAAATCCATATAAATATTTATTCCGATGCGGGAATCGAACCAAAAATACAAAAAGCATTGCAAATTTATTACCTAACTAAAGGTGAGATTGTGAAAACTAGGAGGATAATGATTTAATGAAAGCAGAAAAAAGTAAGGAGAAAGAAGAAGAAAGTATTGAATAAGGGGAGGGAGGATAAAAGTTTGAAAATAAAACCGTTTTTGTTAAAAAACGTTACCTATTATTATTTTCTAATTTTTACTTTGGTTTTTGATCCCCAAATAAAATTTTATTTTTTATTTTATTACAAAAGGTACAGTTACAGACTACAGATTAAAGAAAATATAAGATAACAAACATGCAAAAGAATTTAAGGTAAATCTGAAGTCCAGTTACAACTATACACAACAATTACAATTAATATTTAACAATAACAATATGAGGGATTTATAAATAAAAGAAGAAACAAAAATTAAGATAAGTATGTAAGACCATAGAGATAAGTTTTAAAAGAATTTAAACTAATATTGAAAATATCTGTGTGAGCACATATACAATTATAGCTTCTACACATTCTGCTTATCGGACTATTTTGTGTGACATTATTGTTGAAGTAAGGCAAATTAAACAATTGTGGAGTGCGCATGGATCTCGTCAGCACCTTAAGGTAAATGTATAGGACTTTCAAAAACAATCAATAAGACTAAACTCGTGGACGTTACTACTAATGGAAATAGAAATAGAAAAAAACTTTATTTATGACACCTTTTTTTTTACAATAACTAAAATTAAATCCTTAATAATATTATATATACAGATAAATACACAGAACAAAAAGAAAATAATTTTAATCTAACGAGTGTCATAAAATGGTTCTTGCTCAACATATGCCGGGCATAATGATAGGAGAGTTCCGCTGTCGACCTCCTTACTATATCACCAGATCATCATCACCAAGTGTTCTATATGAGATTTTTCAAAACCATACAAATAAATGCAAACTTGAGAAATTTACTAGTAACGGTTGAAGAGTTCCACTGTCCATTTCCTAAAAGACCTGCGCTACCAATTGTTGACGAGGAAACTCAATGTATGTGCAAAGTTTCATACGAATCGGTTGAGTAGAAGTAGGACTTTTCCCGCCAACTTACATCAGTGACGTTGTGTTTTTATTTCATTTTCATAATCTTATATTATTATGAGTTATATTGTTTAATTATGGTGGTGTATTATGCAATATACTTCGATATATATATAAATAAGTGAATTGTATGAAATAAATGCTTGTATCGTAACTTTTTGAGTTTTTTTTTATGGGATAGGAGGGCAAACAAGCAAGCGTGAGCGTGTCGCCTGATGGAAAGCAATCAACGCCGCCCATAAACAACAACGACACCGCAGGAGTCGCGGAAACGTTGCCGGCCTTTTAGGTATGTATAAGCTTGTTTGTTGAAGGTACCAATGTCGTAACGGTTCGGAAAGACCGCCGAGGGTAGCTGGTTCCACAAACTGGTCATCTGAAAAAGTCCATAGACGCTTTTGATAAAATGACCACCATTTTATCAAGACGTAACGTGATAAGCTGACTTGGAACATTTCAAAAGATTGGATGTTATTGTATTTTACTTGACACTGGCATAATAGTTGTAAGTAATTGCCATAAAGGAAAAGAAAAAAAAAAGTAAAACTAGTTGAAAAGGCCGTCGCAATTTTTCAAAGAAATATACGGTGTCAACCGAGAAAAAAACCGTTTAAAAACTCTCGACCTTTAGTATTGACCTTGTAACCTTAAAATGGCATTTAGTTTCCCCTTACACACGTTTAAGGAGAAAGTCGCACTTGACTGTAATAATGATGATGTTCATTATTTATTTTCGTTTCTCATGCGTTGACTTGCCGACACTGAAAGCCCTTGTGAACCTACTTTCTAGAGTTTCCTACTAAAATATAAATGTATACACATATTATTTATTTAATATTTATTAAAAAGAAAATCTAAAATGACGTTGCCCCGTCCAAATCTAAGCACAATATAGCCCGCGAAAATTAATTAAAAAAAAAACAATGTTGCATGTTTTCGAAGTAGTATATAAATACAGAAATATAAGTCTATGTCGTAGCCAAATTCCGATACAATGCGTTGCCTAGCAACCGACAACTTGCATATATTCACAACGTTAAAGAGACAATCGAGTCGTCGTTCTCTTTATTGTTCACCGTTCGTGATAAAGAAGCCTTCTTGTGTCCTGACGATGTTGTGAAGGCGTCAGAGACAACAACCTCAATCCCTAAAAACAGGAACGACAGGACGACGGATTGGCTCAGTGGCGGGGCCCTCCGCCCGCGGAGTCAATGGTCGCGGGTTCTATTCCCGCATCGGAATAAATATTTATATGGATTTATAAATGTTTATTCCGCGTCTGGTAACCCCTCCAATCCGCATTTCCTTTCCTGCCCCTTCCTTTCTTCTCTATCCTTTCCCTTCCTCTCCGCCAATCCAATTGGTCTGCCGTGCCAATGGATGCGTGGCTAGGGGCGAGCCTAGTCGAAAGCGTGCCGATCGTCCCGGGGTCGGGCTCCCCCTGGGACTATGGTGCCTTACCTCACCATGCAGGGCTCTGCTGGGGCTGACCTCCATCCTCCCTTACGGCTCGTGGGATTCACTAAGACGATTTTAATATACCTAATTTGTCGAAAAAATGACGGCGACGTGGTTCGCCACCCGTCACGTCCTGATTCTCACGAGGGCGAAAAGCGACCAATGACGAGCCGTTTCGCTACAATGAATGGCAGCGGATGGAGCTCTGTGGTCTCTGCCAACCCCTGCGGGGGATGGGCGTGAAAATATATATATAAAACAAAAGCAACTTTCTCGGTGGTCTTCCGTAGAGTCTACTATACCTGAAGATGCCTCATGTTGGGGCGAAACACGTGTCGTTTACAAGATGGAAAAGTGATAATGTGTGTTTGGTGTTGTGTATAGTGGTTGGTGGGTGGAGAATTTATGGCCGACTTTCGGTAAGTTATTGGTTTAAGTTCCAAATAAATCCACTTAACCCAACAGAAAAAAACACACATTATTAATTTTCTGTTATTGTTTTGCTTGTCGCGGATCTTAGCTAAGTAAAACTTTTGACTGTCCATATAAAACAAAAGCATACACGTTCACACGTTCATGATTTACATAAATAACAATATATAATATTGAAAATAAATTTTACATAGTAAATTTATTTTCAGTAGGTACCTTTTTCACATTTCTCCAGTTAACTCATGCAATAATTGAATTAAAAACTATATTTTAATTGTGCCTCATATAGATATGGATATCATACCTTTTTTATTTACATATATAGAAGTAAACCGACCTCTAATAACCTTGAAGAAACCTCGGTATATAACCTTCGCACTGGTCTTTATCCCTGCGGTGAGTTTGAATATCCTTCCTCTCTAGATCCGAATCCCATCCGAATCCACCGGTGGTACAATCGGTAAATTATTCACCCGATTTAAACGCGCGCCCGAAAAGACGACGCCCGCGTAACGTGTTACACGATCCGGACGACGAAACAGCGTCATTCGGATTCACCCACGACACCAACACTCACACGCACCCCGGCTCTAGCCGAGCACGTAGAGTAGGGAACACTTCTACACCGGCCGCTTACACGAGATTCTCTCACGTACCCGGTTGGTTCTCACCCCCTAGACCTTAGGGTCTATGGGACTAATAGGGACTATAGTTACTTAAGTCCAATCCTCCCTTACATGTTTAACGTAGAATCATAACGAATTTAAAATCAGCACACACACATATGTGTACCACGTACACGGCGTCGAGCCGATGGAGTTTGCGATTTGCGCAGATTCCCAATTATATTTTACTTGCCCTGAATCGATGAAGCTGTTAAAGCCAATAGGCTACCGTGTATGATGTTAATCATCTTTGAATCAAACTTCCTTCCTCTCTAATAGCGGGCCAAATCAAGGTCTCAATTTCACCTGAGGGACCCTTGTATCCTTACTAACCTCCAATCTTTCATCGTTTCAAATAAGGTTTAAGATTGAGTTTTTACTCAAACTCCTTTCCACACCAGTCTGTAAAAACAGCTGCCGTCAGCGGTATTTGCAAACTGATACTCCATTGAAAAATGAGCTTAGAAAGGCCTCAAGGCCTCACTATAGGCATTTCTTAAAGGCCGGCAACGCATACGCCATGACTATGGTGTTGCGATGTCTATGGGCAACTATAATTGCATGCTATCGGCAGCCACGTTTGCTCTATTGTTTTCATTTCACATAAAACAGAGTAGCAGTCTTCGAAACCCAGTACAGAAAAATGATTTCTTTGGTCGTTAGGTAAAATAAGGTATTGTTTTAACTTCGGGGAGATTATACTGCGATTTGTAAGTGTATCAGGTATGTTCGTTAAAGCCCGCACCGATGGCTTTTGGGGCATTTTGTGACGAAAACGAACAGCCTCGTTGCTTCACAGAGTACGGGATAGCTCCATTTCCATAATGACAATCGTTGTTGCTTGATTTAACTCACGCCTTATAAAACAGCTAAATCGGCTTTAATTTAAATGAAAATAGTGTAATAATAAATAATAAATGTATGAATATTATCTAACACAATTTTTAAAGTATTTGTATATAATACTAACACAACGACCGTTTGGCTCAGTGGCGGGGCCCTCCGCCCGCGGAGTCAATGGTCGCGGGTTCGATTCCCGCATTAGAATAAATATTTATATGGATTTATAAATGTTTATTCCGAGTCTGGTAACCCCCCAATCCGCATTTCCTTTCCTGCCCCTTCCTTTCTTCTCTATCCTTTCCCTTCCTCTCCGCCAATTCACGGACTGCCGTGCCAGTGGATGCGTGGCTAGGGGCGAGCCTTGCGCAAGCGTGCCGATCGTCCCGGGGTCGGGCTCCCCCGGGGACTATGGTGCCTTACCTCAGCATGCAGGGCTCTGCTGGGGCTGACCTCCATCCTCCCTTGCGGCTCGTGGGATTCACTAAGACGAATTTAATATACCTAATTTGTCGAAAATGACGGCGATGTGGTCTCTGCCAACCCCTGTGGGGGATAGGAGTGAATATATAAAAAAATATATATATACTAACACAAATGTATAGACCAAAAAATGTTTCTGAAATAAAGGACATTATTATTATTTCTTTTTTCTTTTATTTGATGGCAATTACTTATAACTATTATGCCAGTGTCAAGTAAAATAGAATAATATCAAATCCCTTGAAATGTAAAAAGTTAGCTTATCACGTACGTCTTGATAAAATGGTGGCTATTGTACCAAAATCTGCTATGGACTTCAACGTCAACTTAAAAAGTCACGATACACGCATTTATTTTATATCACTTCACTTATACGCCTTAATTGAACTATATTGTATAATACACCACCAAAATTAAACAATATACCTGATAATAATATAAAATTATGAAAATGACATAAAAACACAACGTCGCTGATGTCAGTTGGCGGGAAAAGTCCATTATTATTATTATTAAAAACGTTCATGTAATTGCGCGCTTTACGTGCGTTTCGTTTATTTAATAAAAAAAAATATCGATTCATTCAAAAAGCAATCACAGACAATTAACACCGTCAAAAATGAAACATATCATGAAAAATAGAATCATAAATTAACAAAATATAATTTATATTTGTAAAAAGTCCCGAAAATTTAACAAACGGTGTTGCCAAAAGCGAGGCATTTAATAACGTAATTAATTGAATTTTATCGTCAACATCAGCCGGACTGCATATTTTGTTTTTGAACTGTGCAACAAAAAATATTTAATTATTATACGTTTACCGAATGTATATTATTGTGTAAGTATTAAGGCATACCTTACCTCGTTTCATTAGCAGTACATGATTGAGCTTTTATTAGCAGTACATGATTGAGCTTTTATTAACTTTTACTAGCTAGCTTTTATTTTTTATACTCAAAAACTATTTTTTGTGCAAACATAATTAAATCCTTACGTTGAAAAAGTAAACTAGGAACTGACACATAGAAATAGAAATAATAAAAACTTTATTTATGACTTTTTTTTACAATAACTAATTACATACATACATATAGTCAAGCCTGTCTCCCGTAGGGTTAGGCAGAGACCACAGATCTCCATCCGCTACGATCGCAAAGTACCTTACTTGCTTTCTTCACAGTCATCCATCTTTTCATCCAACCTTCACCTCACATTCATCGTAGCGAAACAGCTCTCCGTTCGTCGCTTCTCGCCCTCATGAGAATCAAGACGTGACGGATGGCCAACCACGTCGCCGTCATTTTTAACGAATTAGGTACATTAAGATTCGTCAAAGTGAATCCCACGAGCCGCAAGAGTGGATGGAGGTGAGCCCCAGCAGAGCCGCGCGCGCACTATAGTACCCGGGGGAGCCCGATCCCGGGACGGTCGGCACGCTTGGGACTAAGCTCGCCTCTAGCCACGCATCCTTTGTCACGGCAAACCATGGATTGACGGAGAGGACGGGAAAAGGATAGAGAAGAAAGGAAAAGGCAGGGGAAAGAAAAGATTAATTTAGACAGGATTATAGGGCTATGATACTACCGCAACGGAAGACGAGGAGTGATACGGTAGTAGCTCGGGAGGCCGGGATCGCGTACCCGTGTACCAATACCATAAATACCGGACTAGCGGCTAGGCAAAGATACTCCCTGACATCTAAACTAACTAAAATTAAAATAATATTTTTTTTTATTTATGTAATCACGCCTATCCCCCGCAGGGGTTGGCAGAGATCACAGAGCTCCATCCGCTACCATTCATCGCAGCGAATCGGCTCTCCATTGGTCGCTTCTCGCCCTCGTGAGAATTAAAATTAAAATCTTAATAATATTATAATATACAAATAAATAAACAAATAAAAATGTAATCTAACAAGTGTCATAAAATGGTTCTTGCTCAGTATATGCCAGGCTAACATCGATCCCCTAGTTCAGAATCATACTAATCGTCGGAAGAATGTGTTTTATTTGTGACGATAAATCATAAAGTAACAATTTCATTGACAAAAAAAATTGTAATTATCATAATTATGATGAACAAGGTTATCGTATTGTAGAGTTGGGTAGGGGCCGTAAAATTTAAATTGCCCATTGGCAGCAAATGTATAAATCTGGCACAGATTTTAAATCGAAACGATCTTTTCATTTATTTTTTCACAGTATATATGTCATGTGTCCCACTGTGGGGTACGGACTTTCGAACTTCTGGACAATGGACATTTGCCCACCATATTTGTACAAAGCTGATTAGAAAGACATCCAAGCTTCGAATAAATCACTACAGGCCATACATATATTTATCCCTAAGCAGAAATTGAACTCGATATACTAGTCGTTCAAAATTCTTAAAGCAGGAGCTTCACCACTGAGCCAATAAGGTCGTCAATTCTAAACACAACTAAATAGAATTGCCAATTGAATGGAAACTTTCAAATCCAATGTGGCATTTTTACCAAAGCAATGTCAAGATCTTAGTGTTAAAACTCGTTTTGATATTTGCACAGAATAACTTAAGTCAGAGTTTGAGCTATGTCAAAAAATCTCAAATTAAAAAAATATCTTAAATGAAAAAAGTTCATTGATAATTACTCTAAATTATAATATGTAAAAATGTTATCTAAATTATATAAAGAGCACAAGAATGTTTAAGCTTCCTGATTATCCTTAGCTATTTCATATTAAACGACATAATTATGATGATTGACGCACATAATATGTTTTAATGAAGTAAATAATCAAAGACTGAAGTGGCAGAAAAAATTGTCAGTACCATCAAAATTTATGTAAGGCAGTACACAACTGGGCATTAACCTCCCATAAGACCTGCAACCTTGCCTGATCTTCAACTTCACGCTACCATTTTCTGCCAGCAGTGCAGGCGATCACTTCAACTTGGCAGAGGGCGCTTTGCGTTACGTTTGCAAATACGCCGTTTCTATCCCTGCATTTGTTTACTCAAACGATATGACAAAGGCCACCGTTGCCACGTCAGTTAGCCTTGAAGAGTTATGACTATAAGGATTACGCACAGTTGCGGAATAAATACGTCAGAGGCCCGGAGCGGCAAAACTGAATGAGGCCTCCAGTCTAAGAAATTGGTTACATTTTAAAACCTTATTAAATCAAGTTGATCTTTTTAAATATTTATATATATTATGTGTTTACCCATTTTATTACTAATAATAATCATAACCTTAAGCAAACAAATGAGTAGAGTACACAAACACAGCGTGTAATATTATATATAAGTGAAATTGGACTGAACGAAAACTGAATATATTGTACATTGGAAGGATTAGCAGTACAAGTAGTTGAAATTTAAAATTTGCAAACCACACAGGCTGTAATTATTCGTATCTTCAGTACCTGCAACTCCAAATTACCTCTTAGACAAGCTACTATGCATATTTTAAAGCCTTGTTTATGATATGATCAACGGAACTTTTAAACATTCGGAGGTTATTCCGCCACTGAGTACACACCCATATTAATACCTATATCATGAACCATGAGTCAGGCGTTACTTTGCAGAAACCCATTACTATGTGGACAGTCAGAATTTTTACTTAACGGTACTTAATGGTTGTATTACGTAGAGTGTACTATACCAGATGATGCCTCGTGTTGAGGCGAAACACGTATCATGTATATTGTGAAAGAGTGATGGTGTGTTATGTGTTAATAGTGGTTGGGAAGTGGCTGACGGCCTATTCTCGATAAATATTAGTTTAAGGTCCCCGTAACTCACTCAACGTCCACTTCTTTCAGTAAAAACACACATTATTATTTTTCTATTTTTGTTTGCTTGTCGCAGATCTAAGTAAAGATTCTGACTGTCCACATATGAACCATACAAACAATATTATTACAAACGAATCAAACTAATGATTATCTATCATTCTTGTAAGTAAAGTAGACGATAATGATATATAGTTATTCTATGACATAATTATCGTGCACGCTCTGTAAGGCATGTACTCTGTGTACATACCGCTTACTATTACGCACTCCAATGCCACTATAATTCATTCACACCACAATCAACCGTCGATCGTTATGCACGCTTTTATCTCTTTTCTACGGTGCTGACATTTGTAAACAGTTTAACCTTTTATAAAAAGATACAATTTGTTTAAACTGTTTTTATATATAACAAATAATACTACGCATATCATTTATACGCGAGAATATTTACGATTAAGTATATTTGTCATAATGTGAATCTGTGATTAATATCGTGTAGATACAGCTGTTCGCAGATTGTGTCGTGTTGGTGTGAAAAAAAAATCAAAATAGCCATCAATAACAAGCGCAACAGGTAAATGAATTTTTGTTTAAAAAAGTTTTGCATTGTTACCGCGTTTACTTTTTTTTTACATTTTATGATAATCGTACATACGTAGTTAATAAGGTATTTGCTTAGATGAGGATTGAACTATTATAATTAATGTATAATAGCGTGGGACGCCCTCCGACTAGTTGGTTCGACGATCTGGGCAGGGCGGCTAGCAGAAAGTGGATGCATGCTAAAGATCGGGCTAAATGGCACTTCTTGGGGGAGGCCTATATCTAGTAGTGGACTGCCGCGGACTGTTGATGATGATGCATATAATAAATACAGTTTGTGTTTTACCGACACCGCATCAAAAGAACGATTATGTTCTCTTGATTATGTTCTCTATGTAATACAACGACCAATTGCGGGGAACAGGGAAGAAGGAATCGGGGAAACAGTGAGTGTGCATTTATAAAATAATGGACATTAACCCACCACGCATAACTAAGGCAAATTCGCGGAGTACTTACGAGGAAGTCTCGGGACGTCTTCCCATTTTGGCAGTAAATGTTTCGCTTGTACTATTTAATTTATCTAAGTTGCGTTTTTATAAATTTGTGCAAAAATTAAATGCTGCGTATTTCGAGTTTACAAAGTGGAATCCCATAGGTGTTTATTCTTGGATAATGTTTATTTTTATATAATAAGGTTGTGATTGTAACGGAAGTTTACATGTTTTAATGATTTATTTTTTAGTTAGTTTAGGTATAAGTTAAAAATATTAGTATTAGTACACTATTCCGTATTCAAATTTAAATACTTATTCTAATATTAGAGTTAATAAATTACTATAACAAAAACACGATCTGCCATCGAACATTTTTTGCTTGTCATACGTTAAGTGTTCAAAGCAACGCGGTGACAGATTGAAGGAATTTGAAAAGGAATTTGTAAACTCAAGTAGGTGTAGGTGCGGTGCTCGCGCCTTCGTGCTATTTCGGCCTTGTTCGTGTGCCACTTGGGTTTTTTTATGGAAGTTACTGACGGGTGCCGAGGAACGACACCACCTGAGTGAGGGTTTGTCCGTTATGGAAATATCAACGGGAACCGTCACGTCTCTTAAGAGCGCCCTGTGACGGTTCCCGTTGATATTTCCATAACGGACAAACCCTCACTCAGGTGGTGTCGTTCCTCGGCACCCGTCAGTAACTTCCATAAAAAAACCCAAGTGGCACACGAACAAGGCCGAAATAGCACGAAGGCGCGAGCACCGCACCTACACCTACTTGAGTTTACAAATTCCTTTTCAAATTCCTTCAATCTGTCACCGCGTTGCTTTGAACACTTAACGTATGACAAGCAAAAAATGTTCGATGGCAGATCGTGTTTTTGTTATAGTAATTTATTAACTCTAATATTAGAATAAGTATTTAAATTTGAATACGGAATAGTGTACTAATACTAATATTTTTAACTTATACCTAAACTAACTAAAAAATAAATCATTAAAACATGTAAACTTCCGTTACAATCACAACCTTATTATATAAAAATAAACATTATCCAAGAATAAACACCTATGGGATTCCACTTTGTAAACTCGAAATACGCAGCATTTAATTTTTGCACAAATTTATAAAAACGCAACTTAGATAAATTAAATAGTACAAGCGAAACATTTACTGCCAAAATGGGAAGACGTCCCGAGACTTCCTCGTAAGTACTCCGCGAATTTGCCTTAGTTATGCGTGGTGGGTTAATGTCCATTATTTTATAAATGCACACTCACTGTTTCCCCGATTCCTTCTTCCCTGTTCCCCGCAATTGGTCGTTGTATTACATAGAGAACATAATCAAGAGAACATAATCGTTCTTTTGATGCGGTGTCGGTAAAACACAAACTGTATTTATTATATGCATCATCATCAACAGTCCGCGGCAGTCCACTACTAGATATAGGCCTCCCCCAAGAAGTGCCATTTAGCCCGATCTTTAGCATGCATCCACTTTCTGCTAGCCGCCCTGCCCAGATCGTCGAACCAACTAGTCGGAGGGCGTCCCACGCTATTATACATTAATTATAATAGTTCAATCCTCATCTAAGCAAATACCTTATTAACTACGTATGCACGATTATCATAAAATGTAAAAAAAAAGTAAACGCGGTAACAATGCAAAACTTTTTTAAACAAAAATTCATTTACCTGTTGCGCTTGTTATTGATGGCTATTTTGATTTTTTTTTCACACCAACACGACACAATCTGCGAACAGCTGTATCTACACGATATTAATCACAGATTCACATTATGACAAATATACTTAATCGTAAATATTCTCGCGTATAAATGATATGCGTAGTATTATTTGTTATATATAAAAACAGTTTAAACAAATTGTATCTTTTTATAAAAGGTTAAACTGTTTACAAATGTCAGCACCGTAGAAAAGAGATAAAAGCGTGCATAACGATCGACGGTTGATTGTAGTGTGAATGAATTATAGTGGCATTGGAGTGCGTAATAGTAAGCGGTATGTACACAGAGTACATGCCTTACAGAGCGTGCACGATAATTATGTCATAGAATAACTATATATCATTATCGTCTACTTTACTTACAAGAATGATAGATAATCATTAGTTTGATTCGTTTGTAATAATATTGTTTGTATGGTTCATATGTGGACAGTCAGAATCTTTACTTAGATCTGCGACAAGCAAACAAAAATAGAAAAATAATAATGTGTGTTTTTACTGAAAGAAGTGGACGTTGAGTGAGTTACGGGGACCTTAAACTAATATTTATCGAGAATAGGCCGTCAGCCACTTCCCAACCACTATTAACACATAACACACCATCACTCTTTCACAATATACATGATACGTGTTTCGCCTCAACACGAGGCATCATCTGGTATAGTACACTCTACGTAATACAACCATTAAGTACCGTTAAGTAAAAATTCTGACTGTCCACATAGTAATGGGTTTCTGCAAAGTAACGCCTGACTCATGGTTCATGATATAGGTATTAATATGGGTGTGTACTCAGTGGCGGAATAACCTCCGAATGTTTAAAAGTTCCGTTGATCATATCATAAACAAGGCTTTAAAATATGCATAGTAGCTTGTCTAAGAGGTAATTTGGAGTTGCAGGTACTGAAGATACGAATAATTACAGCCTGTGTGGTTTGCAAATTTTAAATTTCAACTACTTGTACTGCTAATCCTTCCAATGTACAATATATTCAGTTTTCGTTCAGTCCAATTTCACTTATATATAATATTACACGCTGTGTTTGTGTACTCTACTCATTTGTTTGCTTAAGGTTATGATTATTATTAGTAATAAAATGGGTAAACACATAATATATATAAATATTTAAAAAGATCAACTTGATTTAATAAGGTTTTAAAATGTAACCAATTTCTTAGACTGGAGGCCTCATTCAGTTTTGCCGCTCCGGGCCTCTGACGTATTTATTCCGCAACTGTGCGTAATCCTTATAGTCATAACTCTTCAAGGCTAACTGACGTGGCAACGGTGGCCTTTGTCATATCGTTTGAGTAAACAAATGCAGGGATAGAAACGGCGTATTTGCAAACGTAACGCAAAGCGCCCTCTGCCAAGTTGAAGTGATCGCCTGCACTGCTGGCAGAAAATGGTAGCGTGAAGTTGAAGATCAGGCAAGGTTGCAGGTCTTATGGGAGGTTAATGCCCAGTTGTGTACTGCCTTACATAAATTTTGATGGTACTGACAATTTTTTCTGCCACTTCAGTCTTTGATTATTTACTTCATTAAAACATATTATGTGCGTCAATCATCATAATTATGTCGTTTAATATGAAATAGCTAAGGATAATCAGGAAGCTTAAACATTCTTGTGCTCTTTATATAATTTAGATAACATTTTTACATATTATAATTTAGAGTAATTATCAATGAACTTTTTTCATTTAAGATATTTTTTTAATTTGAGATTTTTTGACATAGCTCAAACTCTGACTTAAGTTATTCTGTGCAAATATCAAAACGAGTTTTAACACTAAGATCTTGACATTGCTTTGGTAAAAATGCCACATTGGATTTGAAAGTTTCCATTCAATTGGCAATTCTATTTAGTTGTGTTTAGAATTGACGACCTTATTGGCTCAGTGGTGAAGCTCCTGCTTTAAGAATTTTGAACGACTAGTATATCGAGTTCAATTTCTGCTTAGGGATAAATATATGTATGGCCTGTAGTGATTTATTCGAAGCTTGGATGTCTTTCTAATCAGCTTTGTACAAATATGGTGGGCAAATGTCCATTGTCCAGAAGTTCGAAAGTCCGTACCCCACAGTGGGACACATGACATATATACTGTGAAAAAATAAATGAAAAGATCGTTTCGATTTAAAATCTGTGCCAGATTTATACATTTGCTGCCAATGGGCAATTTAAATTTTACGGCCCCTACCCAACTCTACAATACGATAACCTTGTTCATCATAATTATGATAATTACAATTTTTTTTGTCAATGAAATTGTTACTTTATGATTTATCGTCACAAATAAAACACATTCTTCCGACGATTAGTATGATTCTGAACTAGGGGATCGATGTTAGCCTGGCATATACTGAGCAAGAACCATTTTATGACACTTGTTAGATTACATTTTTATTTGTTTATTTATTTGTATATTATAATATTATTAAGATTTTAATTTTAATTCTCACGAGGGCGAGAAGCGACCAATGGAGAGCCGATTCGCTGCGATGAATGGTAGCGGATGGAGCTCTGTGATCTCTGCCAACCCCTGCGGGGGATAGGCGTGATTACATAAATAAAAAAAAATATTATTTTAATTTTAGTTAGTTTAGATGTCAGGGAGTATCTTTGCCTAGCCGCTAGTCCGGTATTTATGGTATTGGTACACGGGTACGCGATCCCGGCCTCCCGAGCTACTACCGTATCACTCCTCGTCTTCCGTTGCGGTAGTATCATAGCCCTATAATCCTGTCTAAATTAATCTTTTCTTTCCCCTGCCTTTTCCTTTCTTCTCTATCCTTTTCCCGTCCTCTCCGTCAATCCATGGTTTGCCGTGACAAAGGATGCGTGGCTAGGGGCGAGCTTAGTCCCAAGCGTGCCGACCGTCCCGGGATCGGGCTCCCCCGGGTACTATAGTGCCTTACCTCAGCGTGCGCGGCTCTGCTGGGGCTCACCTCCATCCACTCTTGCGGCTCGTGGGATTCACTTTGACGAATCTTAATATACCTAATTCGTTAAAAATGACGGCGACGTGGTTGGCCATCCGTCACGTCTTGATTCCCACGAGGGCGAGAAGCGACGAACGGAGAGCTGTTTCGCTACGATGAATGTGAGGTGAAGGTTGGATGAAAAGATGGATGACTGTGAAGAAAGCAAAGAAGGTACGTCGCGATCGTAGCGGATGGAGATCTGTGGTCTCTGCCTAACCCTACGGGAGACAGGCTTGACTATATGTATGTATGTAATTAGTTATTGTAAAAAAAAGTCATAAACAAAGTTTTTACTATTTCTATTTCTATGTGTCAGTTCCTAGTTTACTTTTTTGCACAAAAAATAGTTTTTGAGTATAAAAAATAAAAGCTAGCTAGTAAAAGCTAATAAAAGCTCAATCATGTACTGCTAATGAAACGAGGTAAGGTATGCCTTAATACTTACACAATAATATACATTCGGTAAACGTAATTAAATATTTTTTGTTGCGCTTAAACACAGTTCAAAAACAAAATATGCAGTCCGGCTGATGTTGACGATAAAATTCAATTAATTACGTTATTAAATGCCTCGCTTTTGGCAATACCGTTTGTTAAATTTTCGGGACTTTTTACAAATATAAATTATATTTTGTTAATTTATGATTCTATTTTTCATGATATGTTTCATTTTTGACGGTGTTAATTGTCTGTGGTTGCTTTTTGAATGAATCGATATTTTTTTTTTATTAATTAAACGAAACGCACGTAAAGCGCGCAATTACATGAAAGTTTTTAATAATAATAATAATGGACTTTTACCGCCAACTGACATCAGCGACGTTGTGTTTTTATGTCATTTTCATAATTTTATATTATTATCAGTTCTATTGTTTAATTTTGGTGGTGTATTATACAATATAGTTCAATTAAGGCGTATAAGTGAAGTGATATAAAATAAATGCGTGTATCGTGACTTTTTAAGTTGACGTTGAAGTCCATAGCAGATTTTGGTACAATAGCCACCATTTTATCAAGACGTACGTGCTAATCACGTCTTGATAAAGACTAACTTTTTACATTTCAAAAGATTTGATATTATTGTATTTTACTTGACACTTGCATAATAGTTATAACTAATTGGCATCAAACAAAAGAAAAGAAACATAATAATAATGTCCTTTATTTCAGAAACATTTTTTTGGTCCATACATTTGTGTTAGTATATATATATTTTTTTTTATATATTCACGCCTATCCCCCGCAGGGGTTGGCAGTGACCACAGAGCTCCATCCGCTGCCATTCATCGCAGCGAAACAGCTCGTCATAGCTCGCTTTACGCCCTCGTGAGAATCAGGACGTGACGGGTGGCGAACCACATCGCCGTCATTTTCGACAAATTAGGTATATTAAATTCGTCTTAGTGAATCCCACGAGCCGCAAGGGAGGATGGAGGTCAGCCTTAGCAAAGTCCTGCATGCTGAGGTAAGGCACCATAGTCCCCGGGGGAGCCCGAACCCGGGACGATCGGCACGCTTGCGACTAGGCTCGCCCCTAGCCACGCATCCACTGGCACGGCAGTCCGTGAATTGGCGGAGAGGAAGGGAAAGGATAGAGAAGAAAGGAAGGGGCAGAAAAGGAAACGCGGATTGGGGGGTTACCAGACTCGGAATAAACATATATAAATCCATATAAATATTTATTCCAATGCGGGAATCGAACCCGCGACCATTGACTCCGCGGGCGTAGGGCCCCGCCACTGAGCCAATCGGTCGTTGTGTTAGTATTATATACAAATACTTTAAAAATTGTGTTAGAAAATCATATTAATACATTTATTATTTATTATTACACTATTTTCATTTAAATTAAAGCCGATTTAACTGTTTTATAAGGCGTGAGTTTAATCAAGCAACAACGATTGTTATTATGGAAATGGAGCTATCCCGTACTCTGTGAAGCAACGAGGCTGTTCGTTTTCACAAAATGCCCCAAATGCCATCGGTGCGGGCTTTAACGAACATACCTGATACACTTACAAATCGCAGTATAATCTCCCCGAAGTTGAAACAATACCTTATTTTACCTAACGACCAAAGAAATCATGTTTCTGTACTGGGTTTCGAAGACTGCTAATCTGTTTTATGTGAAATGAAAACAATAGAGCAAACGTGGCTGCCGATAGCATGCAATTATAGTTGCCCATAGACATCGCAACACCATAGTCATGGCGTATGCGTTGCCGGCCTTTAAGAAATGCCTATAGTGAGGCCTTGAGGCCTTTCTAAGCTCATTTTTCAATGGAGTATCAGTTTGCAAATACCGCTGACGGCAGCTGTTTTTACAGACTGGTGTGGAAAGGAGTTTGAGTAAAAACTCAATCTTAAACCTTATTTGAAACGATGAAAGATTGGAGGTTAGTAAGGATACAAGGGTCCCTCAGGTGAAATTGAGACCTTGATTTGGCCCGCTATTAGAGAGGAAGGAAGTTTGATTCAAAGATGATTAACATCATACACGGTAGCCTATTGGCTTTAACAGCTTCATCGATTCAGGGCAAGTAAAATATAATTGGGAATCTGCGCAAATCGCAAACTCCATCGGCTCGACGCCGTGTACGTGGTACACATATGTGTGAGTGCTGATTTTAAACTCGTCATGATTCTACGTTAAACATGTAGGGGAGGTTGAACTTTAGTAACTATAGTCCCTATTAGTCCCATAGACCCTAAGGTCTAGGGGGTGAGAACCGACCGGGTACGTGAGAGAATCTCGTGTAAGCGGCCGGTGTAGAAGTGTTCCCTACTCTACGTGCTCGGCTAGGGCCGGGGTGCGTGTGAGTGTTGGTGTCGTGAGTGGATCCGAACGACGCTGTTTCGTCGTCCGGATCGTGTAACACGTTACGCGGGCGTCGTCTTTTCGGGCGCGCGTTTAAATCGGGTGAATAATTTACCGATTGTACCACCAGTGGATTCGGATGGGATTCGGATCTCTCAAAATGTTTCTTAGAGAGTGTCTGGGTTTCGAAGACTGCTAATCTGTTTTATGTGAAATGAAAACAATAGAGCAAACGTGGCTGCCGATAGCATGCAATTATAGTTGCCCATAGACATCGCAACACCATAGTCATGGCGTATGCGTTGCCGGCCTTTGAGAAATGCCTATAGTGAGGCCTTGAGGCCTTTCTAAGCTCATTTTTCAATGGAGTATCAGTTTGCAAATACCGCTGAAGGCAGCTGTTTTTACAGACTGGTGTGGAAAGGAGTTTGAGTAAAAACTCAATCTTAAACCTTATTTGAAACGATGAAAGATTGGAGGTTAGTAAGGATACAAGGGTCCCTCAGGTGAAATTGAGACCTTGATTTGGCCCGCTATCAGAGAGGAAGGAAGTTTGATTCAAAGATGATTAACATCATACATGGTAGCCTATTGGCTTTAACAGCTTCATCGATTCAGGGCAAGTAAAATATAATTGGGAATCTGCGCAAATCGCAAACTCCATCGGCTCGACGCCGTGTACGTGGTGCACACATGTGTGTGCTGATTTTAAATTCGTTATGATTCTACGTTAAACATGGATTGGACTTAAGTAACTATAGTCCCTATTAGTCCCATAGACCCTAAGGTCTAGGGGGTGAGAACCAACCGGGTACGTGAGAGAATCTCGTGTAAGTGGCCGGTGTAGAAGTGTTCCCTACTCTACGTGCTCGGCTAGAGCCGGGGTGCGTGTGAGTGTTGGTGTCGTGGGTGGCTCCGAATGACGCTGTTTCGTCGTCCGGATCGTGTAACACGTTACGTGGGCGTCGTCTTTTCGGGCGCGCGTTTAAATCGGGTGAATAATTTACCGATTGTACCACCGGTGGATTCGGATGGGATTCGGATCTAGAGAGGAAGGAAGGGTTGGCGTATTAATCTATGAAGAAGAGTTGCGTATTTTCGAATTTTCAAAAGTGTTACAATTTAGTGTGATAACTTTTCTCAAAGGATATTCAAACTCACCACAGGCATAAAGACCAGTGCGAAGGTTATATACCGAGGTTTCTTCAAGGTTATTAGAGGTCGGTTTACTTCTATATATGTAAATAAAAAAGGTATGATATCCATATCTATATGAGGCACAATTAAAATATAGTTTTTAATTCAATTATTACATGAGTTAACTGGAGAAATGTGAAAAAGGTACCTACTGAAAATAAATTTACTATGTAAAATTTATTTTCAATATTATATATTGTTATTTATGTAAATCATGAACGGTGTATGCTTTTGTTTTATGTGGACAGTCAAAAGTTTTACTTAGCTAAGATCCGCGACAAGCAAAACAATAACAGAAAATTAATAATGTGTGTTTTTTTCTGTTGGGTTAAGTGTATTTATTTGTAACTTAAACCAAAAATTTACCGAAAGTCGGCCATCAATTCTCCACTCACCAACCACTATACACAACACCAAACACAAATTATCACTTTTCCATCTTGTAAACGACACGTGTTTCGCCCCAACACGAGGCATCTTCAGGTATAGTAGACTCTACGGAAGACAACCGATAAGTTGCTTTTGTTTTATTATCACAATAGTGTGAAAAATCAGGTGGTATGAAAGACATCGTTCCTT
>JASFAT010000436.1:0-32253 GCA_031353405.1 Baronia brevicornis
CCCTACATGTTTAACCTAGAATCATGACGAGTTTAAAATCAGCACACACACATATGTGTACCTCCGACACGGCGTCAGGCCGATGGAATCTGCGATTTGCGCAGATTCCCAATTATATTTTACTTACCCGCGGGCCCTGAATACGTTAAAGCTGTGAAAGCCAATAGGCTACCAGCATTAACATCTTCGAATCCAATCTTGGTGATAAATACCGACAGTCGGGTTTATTACGGACTAAGATAATAAAGCGACAAAAGAAGGTACACAGCGCAGTTTTTACTAATTTTGGCAACTTAAAAAATACTTTATATTATTAAATTGCTGTCGTTATTGAGAGTGGGTGTAATGCTATATAGAGTGTATCATTGTATGGGAAACAAGCTAAACCAACCAAAGCCGAGTGATATCGACGCTTTAGGAAGTTTGTCGTTAAATCGAGTGACGTTACATGGAGGTTACACTGTATATATTTATTCCGATGCAGCGATCGAACCCGCAACCATGGACACCGCGGGCGAAGGACCTCACCACTGAGCCAATTGGTCGTAATACAATATAACAGAATATATATATATATTAGGTGTACAAATAAGTTTCCGCGGTTTGTCAAAAGATGGCCCCACCAGAAGGTTATGGAGAAATTGTCAGATGTAAAACGTAATATCCCAAGTTTAGTCATCTGGCAACACCATAACCTTAAAGTACTAGTGATTCCGTATCAGCATCACGTAATTTTTTTCGTGCAAAAATGTCAAGTTTTATTCCGAATAAGCATCATTTGCGGGAACTTTTGATTTACATCTTTAATGTGAAAAAATCTGCAGCTGAGGCGCATCGATTGCTTCTAGAAGCATATGGTGAAGCTGCTTTAAGTGAGAGAAGTTGTCAGGAATGGTTTCAAAAGTTTAAGAACGGTGAGTTTGACGTTAAAGACAAAGAACGCAGTGGAAGGCCGAAAGTGTACGAAGACATGGAATTAGAAGTACTATTGGAGGAAGATTCGTCCCAAACGCAAAAAGAACTTGCACTTACTCTACAAGTGACTCAACAAGCAATTTCACATCGTTTAAAATCGTTAGGAATGATTCAAAAACAAGGAAATTGGGTTCCATATGAACTAAAGCCGAGAGACGTTGAACGCCGATTATGCATGAGTGAAATGCTGCTTGCCAGGAATAAAAAAAAGAGTTTTTTGCATCGTATAGTCACTGGTGACGAAAAATGGATTCACTACGATAATCCAAAGAAGAGAAAGTCATGGGTTAAGCCCGGCGAACCATCAACATCGACAGCTAAGCCGAATATTCATGGAAAAAAACTCATGCTGTGTATTTGGTGGGATCAGCTTGGTGTCGTGTATTATGAATTGCTGAAACCAAGCGAAACCATTACTGGAGCTCTCTACCGAACACAATTGATGAGATTGAGTCGGGCACTTAAGGAAAAACGCGCCCATTACTACTCCAGACACGACAAAATTATTCTTTTACACGATAATGCTCGTCCACATGTTGCGGCGCCGGTAAAAACATACTTGGAAACACTCAACTGGGAAGTTTTACCCCACCCGCCGTATTCACCAGACTTAGCCCCTTCTGATTATCACCTGTTCCGGTCGATGGCACATGGTCTGTCTGAGCAGCGCTTCACATCATATGAAGACACCAAAAATTGGGTAGATTTGTGGATAGCGTCAAAAGATGAAGAGTTTTTTCGACGGGGTATCCGAATGTTGCCAGAAAGATGGGGAAAAGTAGTGGCAAATGATGGAAAATACTTTGAATAAAACGTAATGTACTTTTCCTTTACAATAAATTCCTAATTTTTTATAAAAAACTGCGGAAACTTATTTGTACACCTAATATATATATATATATATATATATATATATATATATATATATATATATATATATATATATATATATATATATATATATATATATATATATATATATATATATATATATATATTATATATAGGCTGTATTCAGGCTGACTATACTGTCATCAGTCGGTTGTCTCGCCTCTTATAAACAGAATACACCGGGTGTAGATGATGTTAATGGTTGAAGCGATATGATGTTATTTCACCACTTTACATGCCATTTTAAAGCGAACCGATAAAATAAAGTCGATATCACACTCGTACATATCCTGGAACCCATTATTTTAAAATAGGTCACAAACTTCAATGCATAATCATCACTCAACATTTCTATTAGAAGGCAGTTTAATTTTTTACTACACGTAATTTCAGTTCTTTAAACCTCCTCTAAAATTAAATTTTGTATTTTTTTAACAGTGAGTATTTATTTTACCCACTATGGTATAACGTCTTATTACATCATGCAATTCAGTACCAAATGAAATCAAAAAGAAACAGCTGTTGTTATCGAAGCACCGGCTACTATAATGGACCTTATTTCTAAATAGATGCTATTTCATAATCTAAATATGAAAAGTATCAGTATGCAGTAATCAAACGATTACCTACAACACTTTATTGTAACATAAAGTTAGATTTACCACGCCTCAATGAGGTCAACCACGCGCGTTGTTGCACGAAAATTATCTCTATCAGACGCAGTGAAAGTACAAAATCGCTAAACTTAATTGTATTTTTAAACAGCAATCTCATATTACATGAACAGTTTATTATGCTTACTTTAGGATTTTTTTGTTTTAATTTAATTTTTACATTGATGTCATTAAAAAAACAACTGGAGTATTTTTTTATCTAATAGGTCTAAACATTAATTCCAATTTTTCGTTTTATTACAAAAAAGTTAACTTCAAACTTTAATGTACTGTTTAAATGAACTTATATGACCAAAAATAACATGCAAAGCAATAATACAAAGCCAAAACCAATAAATACCACACCAAAAGTGTTTTAATAATTTTTAAGTGGAATACCTAATTTTCGTAAATTGGTGCTAACATTTTATGTTCCCCAAAATATGTATATAACAACCACAACCTCTCCGCGCAAATAAAAATACTGGGTGGCAACCCTATGTAAGAGATATTTTACGGCCTTGAAATTAAGGTCAAGAAAAAAATAAACTACTTTTACAATAAATTCGTTAAACTCGTAATACCCATTGATCTCATTATATGATTTTGACCACAACACGTGTAATTTAGAATTCGTTATTACGTAAAAATTCTTTATTGCGTTTATTGCAGTAATATACTACTAATTCAGACATTAATAACTAAACTAACTACTTATTATTTAAGATATTGAAATAGTCTAATTTCAAAATGTGCTCTTTTAGTTTTGTAAAAGTCCCAACTTTTAAAAATAAAATAGAACAACTAGAAAAAAAGTTACGAAGAGTACCTGTTGTGAAATATTTCATGTTAAATATATTTTTTTCTTTAACTCTAAAACAGTGATTCTGTTGTTTACACAAAAGCTCCCGATAGATATGAGTTAAGTTTGACTATAGGCTATCTGTAGGTACACAATTTCTATACAAGTATTAGGTGTACAAATAAGTTTCCGCGGTTTGTCAAAAGATGGCCCCACCAGAAGGTTATGGAGAAATTGTCAGATGTAAAACGTAATATCCCAAGTTTAGTCATCTGGCAACACCATAACCTTAAAGTACTAGTGATTCCGTATCAGCATCACGTAATTTTTTTCGTGCAAAAATGTCAAGTTTTATTCCGAATAAGCATCATTTGCGGGAACTTTTGATTTACTTCTTTAATGTGAAAAAATCTGCAGCTGAGGCGCATCGATTGCTTCTAGAAGCATATGGTGAAGCTGCTTTAAGTGAGAGAAGTTGTCAGGAATGGTTTCAAAAGTTTAAGAACGGTGAGTTTGACGTTAAAGACAAAGAACGCAGTGGAAGGCCGAAAGTGTACGAAGACATGGAATTAGAAGTACTATTGGAGGAAGATTCGTCCCAAACGCAAAAAGAACTTGCACTTACTCTACAAGTGACTCAACAAGCAATTTCACATCGTTTAAAATCGTTAGGAATGATTCAAAAACAAGGAAATTGGGTTCCATATGAACTAAAGCCGAGAGACGTTGAACGCCGATTATGCATGAGTGAAATGCTGCTTGCCAGGAATAAAAAAGAGTTTTTTGCATCGTATAGTCACTGGTGACGAAAAATGGATTCACTACGATAATCCAAAGAAGAGAAAGTCATGGGTTAAGCCCGGCGAACCATCAACATCGACAGCTAAGCCGAATATTCATGGAAAAAAACTCATGCTGTGTATTTGGTGGGATCAGCTTGGTGTCGTGTATTATGAATTGCTGAAACCAAGCGAAACCATTACTGGAGCTCTCTACCGAACACAATTGATGAGATTGAGTCGGGCACTTAAGGAAAACGCGCCCATTACTACTCCAGACACGACAAAATTATTCTTTTACACGATAATGCTCGTCCACATGTTGCGGCGCCGGTAAAAACATACTTGGAAACACTCAACTGGGAAGTTTTACCCCACCCGCCGTATTCACCAGACTTAGCCCCTTCTGATTATCACCTGTTCCGGTCGATGGCACATGGTCTGTCTGAGCAGCGCTTCACATCATATGAAGACACCAAAAATTGGGTAGATTTGTGGATAGCGTCAAAAGATGAAGAGTTTTTTCGACGGGGTATCCGAATGTTGCCAGAAAGATGGGGAAAAGTAGTGGCAAATGATGGAAAATACTTTGAATAAAACGTAATGTACTTTTCCTTTACAATAAATTCCTAATTTTTTATAAAAAACTGCGGAAACTTATTTGTACACCTAATATATAGTGTACAAGTACATTTTAAAATTCAAATTATTTCGGCATTGATCTGTTCAAACATATAATTAATGTATATAAAAATAATAAGGCAACCTAGACAGAAAAATTATATTTGTCTTTTGAATTGCTTTTTCAAATGTTACAAATAGTTCAAAAGAATATTTTCAAATAGTTCTTACTAACAAGACATACTTTTGTAAGTTCAACAGTCAATATAAACACTAACAAGGACAATGATGAAAACAATTTTTTCTGATCAAATATTAATACAGCCTTGCAAAAAATAGCATATAAAAAACAATCGTGTCAAGAGTTCAACAATAGCAGTATTATCTTTAGTTTATAATAATTTTTATAACTATTGTTTAATAAATGAATTATTCCTTTGGCAGGAAGCTAAAAAACGAAATTGTGGTTGTATTTGTACTGTTAGAATTTTGCATACCTATAGTGTTACTGCCACAATTTGAATATCAAAGATGACGACAATAGGTAATTGTTCTATCGCACTGCCTCCTCCCTTACTCGCACGCCTTAGCCTATCTTTTGAAAAGCCTTTTAAATGCTGAGGCGCATTCAAAAGCGCTGTCTTAACTCTCTTTATGCTTTTTACTTTTAAACTATACAAAAATATAAAAGATTAATTACTTATATATAAAAGTTATAAAAGATAATTAAGTTTCAAAGTGTGCTCATCACATCGTGGGACGATTCCAGCTACCATCAGAAGACTCGAGGAACGGCCAGGCTAGGTTTTTCTTTAATAGTACGCGCTTCTTTAATAATACAGTCTATTCCCGCCATCTATTTGACTCCCCCTGCCATTATTTTTTATAATAGTGATCTATTAAGGCAGCATAAATTAGTTTATATAAAACATTAATAAATAGCATGTTACTCTTGAAGACCTTTAAAGAAACAACCAAAAATAAAAAAATCGTGTGCTATAAATTATTTATATACCTACAAAATAAGTTTTGTTTTACGTAGTCTTTATTTGGCTGAAGACATAATTGTCATAGTCATTACCTTTGTAACGATTTAAAGAACACTAAACTCGAAACAAGCGATAATTTTAATTAAATTATATTCATTTGCCATAAGAAAAAAATTCATAGTTAAAAAGCTTTAATTTAATAATTATGAATCTTTTGGAAACTCTTATTAAAGCATCTGAGAGAGCCGCATCAATTGCCCGATCCTGTTGTATTGATTCTACTAATGAAACACTTTTCGTAGCGGAAAAAGGTGAAAAAGAAGCAAATGCACGATTTGAAAAAGACTTTAAAACTATAGCAGACGTTTTAGCACAGGAATGTGCGAGACAGGAAATTGCAGCAGATTTTCCTGAACTTGCTAAATATGTTAGAGGAGAAGAATGTAATGAAATTGGCGGTGTAACCATAGAATTGCAAGAGACATTAGAGGAAACAACAAAGATACTCGCTTCTTTGTTACCAATATCTACTGCTCAACGAATGGCCGAGGCTGCTCATAGTGAAATTGATTGTAAATTTCTGACCACAATACCAAATATTCCATTATTGAATCCAGGTGATCTAGGAGTGTGGATTGATCCAATAGGTATATTATATGTATCCACTTAACTAGTAATAACAGTGATTTAATAACAATTGTTGTACTTATATGCATTTTAAACAGATGCCACTGCAGAATTCATTGCGGGTGTCCAAGGGAAATCAAATGCTGACCAAGGCCTACCATGTGTCACAGTATTGATTGGAGCATACTTGAGAGCTTCTGGTGAACCAGTAGTAGGAGTCATTAATCAGCCTTTTTACAATGGGTAGGTAGAAAATTAATTCATTGAAAGTGCAATTATTATTGTAGACTACAACATTGTTTATTTTTATTCAGTTAATCATCATAATCAATATAAATAATTGGATAGAATCTATGATTAATTTATTCGTAGCAATATGTATCAAAGCACAGCTAACTTTAAGTATTAACCAAACCTGTGTGGATGCATCTTGTTGGACAACAAAAAAGACTCAGATAGCCAAATGATGATGATACAAAAATACTACCATAGGCCTTTTAAAGGCAGTAGCAATAAAAGGTAAGGTATATAAGGTAGGTAAGGTAATATATATAAAAGAGTAAGACTGCCAAGAGTAAGAAGCAACGCTACCCATAGACATCTGCATAGCATCTGCTGCTATAGACAGTGCAGAAGCAGAAGTATGGTAGCTAGGCTACCACTCAGATGCCGGTTTTCTGCAGGAGTGTGGTACTTCCCTGGGTGAGCCAGCCCATTCATCCTACAGACATATAATATGCCATTCTTAACAAAGTATTCATCTGCAGCATTGCTCTACCACTACGAAAACTTTCTTCTTCTTTCCCATCCCATTATTTATATCTTAAATGCATTATTCACTTCCTAAAATAGCAAGATATCTGCAGTGCCCTTTACATTCTTGATGTCCATAAGTAGCAGTAAATACTTGCAATATAGTGACTCATTTGCTTACTGTGTACCTCTTCTATAAAAAAAAACTATTTCATGGAAAAAGCGTCTGTTTATAAAAAAAATGTTAAAAATAGTATTTATCATATTCTTTTATTTTTGAAATTTGTATATATTTTTTTGAAAATTTTTAATCCTATTTGAAAATATATACAGTGTAACCTCCATGTATTGTCACTCGATTTAACGACAAACTCCCTAAAGCGTTGATATCACTCAGCTTTGGTTGGTTTAGCTTGTTTCCCATACAATGATACACTCTATATAGCATTACACCCACTCTCAATAACAACAGCAATTTAATAATATAATGTACTTTTTTAAACCTACATCGAAGTAGACGACTGCCTGCTTACAACGGCATCACTCACAGACAAAGAAATTCTGGATTCAGTGAGAAAAACCGAGTATCAAGAACAAGGAGATGAAGAAGATGAGATGGATGAGCCTGAGGCTCCGCCGAGCATTAAAGAAGCTCTGGAAGCAGCTAAATTATTGGAATAGTACTTTCTTTATCACCAAGATCCCTCAATATCGCAAGATATGAATAAATTCATTAAAAAAATACAATAAAATTACTGGTGCAGCAAAAGACGTCAGACAAAAATAACAGACTATACTCAATAGTGATCAAATAAGAATTGTTTTTTATGTAATTACTAACACTAGTCTGAAATAAACTTTTTCTTTTTCTAATACAGATTTTTCTTCTCTCAATTTAACGACAACTCCAAATGCCAAAATATGCACAGTCCCTTGAGGGTCGTTATATAGAGTTTGCACTGTATATATTTTCAAATAAAAGGATATATTAATGCTGTTTACTTTTTACAGGCATGAAGGCCGTGTAATATGGGGAGTGCATTACAATGGCATAAAAATATGGCATGGAAGTGACCTTCAACATAAATCTGATAACAATATAATGCTGATAAGTGGAGCAGAAAATCCTGAAATAATTGATAAAATTAAAAAAGCTGATTGGGAAATAAAATCTATTCCTGGTGCTGGACACAAGCTGTTAAAAGTTATATTAGGTAAATTTAAAATAAAAATATAGCTTCATTCTATGATTTCCTCTGTCATAGAAAACATTGTAATCACAAAAATAATGCCCAGACCCAATTTAATACCCATACAATTTGTATGGCAAACATTTATTTTGATACCAAAATATAAGACACAAACCCTTGACTCAGATAACGAATGTTTTACTGCATCACTATTTGGATCAAATAATTCATTTATTACATTGAGCAATAGAATTCCCTCAGTATTAATTAATAGTGTAATATTTGTTAATTTTTTTATATTTCAGACAATTTGAAGATAAAAATTTATTTAATTTTAATTACACTTTTAACTTCAAATAAAATATATATTAATATAGAACTGAATTTTATTTTATTTTTTTAGGTGAGGCTGATGCATACATTGTCTCAAAAGGGACAACTTTCAAATGGGACACTTGTGGTCCACACGCTATTCTCAAAGCAAGAAATGGAGGGTTATTAAGTTTTTCTAGCTATAATGATATTAAATATAATAATGCATGTGATCTTGATACAAAAGAATATTCTAACTCGGAAGGTATAATAGCATATAGGAGTGAAAATACTCTTGAAAAAATTTTGACTGTAATAAAGTAACTAATGTTGTTATTTCTATGTTTCAAAATTATAAATATAATATTTATATTATTTAATCTTTAATATAAAAATATTTTATCAAATAATAGGCTAAGCTTCAACCAACTCAATATCAATACCTTTATTTATTGCTTATAAATATTAGATTCTAAGTATCTGTACCCCTTTATTTCGAACCTTCTTAAGCTCTAGATGAAGCTTACAACCATGTTTTAAAAGAAAAGGTAAACTATTATGTATAATTTAACTAGTCATAGTTAAAATTTTCTTTTATATAATATAACATTTTAATTTAATTGCAAATTTTAAGCACGGAGTCGGTGAAAATTGCCTGGAGCCGCTGGCGTCTTGAAGCCAGTAGTGACGTCCTCCAAAACACAGGTCGGTAGTAGCCCAACGAAAAAGGGCGACATATATCTGCCAGACAGGGTAGGGGACAGAGAAGGCCTAGTGGGTAAAAGAGCTGTCTGGGGGCAGGGTATGGTGAGAACATGTAGTCAAAACCCAGCAGCCAAAGTGGAGAGACCTGCTAGCAGGCAGATGTCTGAGCCACAATAGGGTCCAAGGATCGACTCGTCCTGGACCCTGGTCAAAGGAAAGATGAAGGCGGGTAAGTCGAAGGACACGCCGACGACTAACCCATAGAACACCATAGAAACCTCGAGGGCTGCTCACCGAAACCAGTGTCAGGCACTTGCAGGAGACTGCTAAGGCTGAGCACTCCGTTTAACTCCCGCAGATTTAATGATCCGTAATCGAAGGGTAGATCGGGGGCGGCGGCCCAGAGGGGTGCTAAGAAGCCCACTCATCCCGGGAGAAAGGTACACGAGGCGGGTAAGAGAAGCTGCCTCGATGACGCCATCTCCCCAGAGGTGACTACAAGCGGTTTAGGATGGCTCCATGTGGCAGCTACGCAGAAGCCGTCAGGACGAACCTAGCCATTGGCGTGGTTGCTAGCGAAAAATGAAAGCGACTGGGTCTCCAGACAAGCCTTCAAAGGGATTCTCATAAAAGGAGAAAACTACCCTTTCTTTTATGGAAAGTCTGTCTTCGTGGACTTCCCTCAAACTGTGGTATGGTAACTCCTGGGTAGTGGAGTGGGCTGAGACCAACCCTCCGCGAGAAGCTTATCCTTGTCCGCCCAGCCGAACTTTTCATTCCAGGTGACTGGAATGTCAATAATCTGGCCAGGATTGCTGGAATAATCGGGTTCCCATATCGCTAGGAAGACGTGGACAAGTGGTTGCTACCGTCGGCCGAGAAGCAGGAAAGGGGGTATATTCGTTCTGGTGAGCGTAACAGAAGAACTAATCCCCAACCTGCTGGCGAAAGAAAGGTGCCTATGGTTTGCATTGGGCGCCGTATATGTAAAATTTCAGAGGCCCAAAGGGAAGTTCACTGCGGTGCCACTTGTCAGTAGACGCAACGAGGAAGCGGTGGACGCATACGAAACGATACCCTTATCTAGGACGGGCACGGGACCGCGATCCCCTTCGGACATAGCACTGGCTCTCGGACCCCCCGCAATGGTGATCCCGTCTGAGGATCCAACGGCGGAAGTAGAACTAGTTGCGGGTTCATCCGGTACAGAGAACTTAGTTGCAAGTTCAGCAGCAGCTCAGCTGAGGAAATGGCTGGAGGTTAACAAAAACTGGACCAACCTCACTGGTTCCCGTCAGTACAAAGAAGCCCTACCTGAAATCATGGCTTCGCAAGAAAACTCTTTTATCTCAGGAAAGCGCAACGCGTGTTGACCATCTTAATAACTAGACATGTCCATTTAACAAACATCTATTTGTGATAGGTGTCACAGATAGCCCACTATGCAGGGCCTGCATTGAGGAGAAGGAAACGGCTGCTCACATCGTACTTCGGTGCAGGGGAGTAGCCAACTACCGGGCGAGATACTTGGGTGGACCCATGTCCTGTGGGCAAACCAATCGAGGAGCTGAGGTGGATAGAATAGAAGCTACACATTCTGACAACACACAAAATAGGCGCATGATGACATTGAGTTGCAGAAACCAGCCCATTACACCATCTACCCTCAAAAGAGAAACATTTTATTTTAATGGTATTCGAGCTCTGCCAAAAAGATGGGCAAAACCATATAGATGTAGCTAGCGATGGCCAATACTTTGAATAGTATATATGTAAGCATTTTTCCACAATTAAGTTGCATTTTTATAAAAAAAACCAGCGTGAACATAGTTGCGCACCTGATAATTTAAATATGTACTTAATAAATTGGTTTTATTATTTTGTTTACCTTAGTATTACAATCATCTTAAAAATTATATATCATACATATCATCACACCTGTTTCCCGTAGGGGTAGGCAGAGACCACAGATCTCTATCTGTTGCGATCTTGGCACACTTTTCTTGCTTCCTCAACACTCATCACTCTCCTCGTGCAAGTTCGCCAGTTAAGGGTACTCTTGACCTGGCCCTTCCTTAAAACTTCGGCACTATGGTCAAGGTATGTTTTCCTTGGTCTTTCCCTACCGACCCTTCCATCCACATCCGAAACGTAAATTTCTTTCGCCAGTTGTCTTTCATCCATCCTCTCTATGTGCCCAAACCATCTAAGCATCCCTTTCTCAATGTTTGTCATGATACTTTCTTTTATTTCACATCACTCTTTTATATCTTTATTCCTTATTCTATAATTTAAACTTGAAACTAAATTTAAACTAATTTATTATATTTCAAAATTTTATTTTTAGATGTTATAAAATTTAAATTATATCATTGTTAGCATATTAAAATAATTTTAATGAAATTGTGGTGATAATCACCATTATATTGTATTCATTAAATATTTCAACCAAATTTTTATTCATTAAATATTCAAACCAAAGCTTAAGGTAGTCATTTATGTAATTTTAGTATGTACTTAATAAATTGATCTCAATATTTTATGTACCTTGGTATTACAATCATCTTAAAAATTGTATTATATTGTCCCTAGTGTCACAGTAGCATTTCAGTGTCATACAAGCAGTATTATGTTTCTGAATATGGTACTGTGTACACACTTGTTTCTTCTGTAGAATATGTAAGATTTAACTAAAAGAATGATTATTACGTAAAAACACTATTACCGATCGTGTTGAAAGTGGCAAGTATGCCCAACTTACAAGGTTTTTTTATGTTAACTGTCCCTTCCAACTTGTTTAGTAGCTAGCACTATGTAGACCTAGATATTGTTTGCAACAAAATAAAAATAACCCAAGTCGGTCTTATGTTTTCAGTGATGCCCTATATGAAAAACTATTTAATAGAATATACAAACAAAATGATAATCTCCATTTTAAACGCCAACTGTAATAAAAAAGTATTCTTTTATTTTAAATATTAACACAATATAACTTGATCCTTATTGTAAAATTGTATCTAATCATTACTTCACTGGTTTAATTTATTAAATTAAACAAAATGTGTGTTTAAAAACTTATTTATTCACTAGAAGTTCCATCACTTTCAGACTTCTTACTTTTCTTTTTTTTCTTCTTTTTACTTTTCTTTTCCTTGTGCTTCCTCTTTTTGTCTTTATGTTCCTTTTGCTCTTTTTCCTAAAATATTTTTTTACATAAATGCATATGTAAATGTATGTTTGTGTTGCAAAGGTACATAAAGGAAAGAAAATTAGTCTTCAAAGACATGAAGCAAATTTATAGTTTTTATTGACGACCGATTGGCTCAGTGGCGGGGCCCTCTGCCCTCGGAGTCAATGGTCGCGGGTTCGATTCCCGCATCAGAAAAATATATATATGGATTTATAAATATTTATTCAGAGTCTGGCACCCCGTCTGGCCGACCGTCCCAGGATCGGGCTCCCCCGGTACTATGGTGCCTTACCTCGAAAAATGACGGCGACGTGATTCGCCACCCGTCACGTCCTGATTCTCACGAGGGTGAGAAGCGACCAATGGAGAGCCGTTTCACTGTGTTGAATGTAGCGGATGGAGCTCTGTGGTCTGTGAATATATATATATGTATATATATATGTATATATATATATGTATATATATGTATATATATATATATATATGTGTATATATATATATATATCTAGCTTTTATACTACCTAAAAACTCTCAAAACATCTATTGAAAAACAGTTATACTAATGCATTGCGAGAAAGAAATACAGAAAATGAGTATACATGTTTATAAATACCTCTTCAGGTATTTTTTACACACCTGCTTTGGTTCATTTGGAACTTCAGATTTGATTAACCTTGGAGCACATCCTTCGCTTCTAACAGTCGCTGTTAGGGTATCAACTTTGGACATATCTGCATTTGGGGCTCTGTACTGTTCACAATGATCGACACGAATAGTCCTACCCAATATCTATAACACACACATTAGACACTAAGATTAAACTTAAAACATTAACTTTAGTTTATACACAAATCCTTCATTATAATATTTACCTTAATTCCATTCAAATTATCCACAGCAAGAATGGTTGAGCGTTGATCTTCATAACAAATGAAAGCGAAACCTCGAGATTTACCTGTTGCTTTATCTCTTACTAGGTTTATATTTACAACCTCTCCATATCTACAAATTTTCACTTATATAAAAATATGATTAAAAGTTTCACTTAATTAAGTTACAATTTTTTTGACGGTAGAGGCAAATGAGGGGGAAGGTGGTTGGGCCTCTGGAACCCTAACTGCTCATAGTATGAAGTGTGGTAACTAAGCTACCACTCAGACACCAATTTTGTTTTGGTTTGTGAGAGCATGGTACTTCCTGGGCAAGCCAGCCCATTCATACTGTAGACAAATAATATGCCATTCTTGACAAGTATTCGCCTTGTCATTTTCAGTATTTGTCTGCAGTGTTTGCTCTACCACTTCAAAAAACATTTATCCCAATACAAGAACCAAACCTGTAATCTGCTGGATTAAATGGCTCTGAATTTTTCACTTTGAATTTTACAGTTTGTCCTAGTAAAATTTTCTGATAGTAAAGTTGCGATTAAATTCTGATAACATTTTATTGAGAATCATGATGGAATACAAAGATATAACTTATTGCTACATCTAAAAATATTTATTTTTAAATTATGCTGACCTGTTTCATTTATATTTACTAGAATCCTTTTTAATTGAGGGCTGCATTATCCACTACATTGCATTTTTATTATATTGAATATTACAAAAGAATATATCGACTACAATTCATTTTTCCACCTTGCTTAGATATTAAAATCTTTGTAAACGGTGTACAACTTAAATTTATAGTGAAATAATGTGACAAAAGAGACAGGCAGTTGTCATATCAGATTGCTGCTAATATTTGGTTTTTTGAAACTACTAAATACATCTGCCGTGAAAAACTTTAACTTTATTTATTTACTAAGGAAAAAGACTTACTGAGAAAAAACACAAATAACGTCACCCTCAGTCAAATCGTAAGGCATTCCACCAACAAAAATCCAGGCACTATCCTTGTACTGATCATGCCATGAAGACTTGGAGTTACCTGTTAGTTCTCGCTCACTGAGTTTTAAAACATTTTTAACATTTCTGAAAGTAAAATGAAAATAATACAATTAGAAGACAAAAATCATATCACTGGATCTTTTTGAGTAATGTATACAAAAATTAACTCACGTCATGGGATTCATTGCGTTATTTGAAGTTTTTCAAATTTGTTTTGACATTAATACTAATTTACGATTCAGTGCGTAATCAATTCAATAGAAATCAATAAAATAAATGTGAGAGAAAAACAATACGGTTGAGGACTATTTTATTTCATATAAACAAACAAACATTACAATACAGATAAGCACATGAACCACAGAATATATAAGAAAAATAACACAATAATTTTCTTCAAATCAGGTATATAGGCAAAGCTTTGCAAACTTTAAATTTTTATTGTAGCGCGCTAAGATTGCATTGATTTATCTCAAATCTAAATATGCCTATGGTCTATAAAGCATACGTTCGCTCCAGATTATTTCAACGCAAGGGCTGATGGGAGCTGACGTTAGAAAAACAGTAAAAACTATCTCTGCTTACCATCGTGAGGGCGATTCAGTATGTATGCAACGACATTAGTAGGCCAGATGGCTCGGAAGATGTTCGACCCGGCCGATAATGAGCCACACACGCATCTCCAAAAATTTACGTCCCTACATGCGCGACCAACCGAAAGACACTGCTCCCACGTAAACTTTTGTCTCAGTTTGGCTTTCGTAAGGGGTTCTTTTTTTTTAAGTTAAGGCAATCAGAACTATGGAGGACTTTTACCAAATGGTGCTGAAGCCTTACCTACCGAAGCTCTTTTTTCATGATAGTGTCTTACACGAAAATATTTAAATGTTCTATAGCTTCCTTTTTAATCCACAAATTATCAGCAGATCTCCAACCATAGTTAATATTAACAGCAATTAGGATGTTATCAGAAGCTAATATTACAGTAAGATCCGTGACGTGTGATAGTTGCAATTTCACACTACCTGAAATCATGACAAGTTTCAAGCACCCAACAAAAGACTGTTAATACTGTTCTATTTTGGATCCTCCCCATATGCTTAAACTATCCAGCAATTATATTATAATTAATATACATGACTACTTGGTGAAGACATATTCTCGATGCAGTAGATGTTGCCATTAAAGTAAATTAAAAAAGTAGTATACCATAATATGTCTAAAATAAATAATGTCATGAAAAATATCAAAAATAATATATCATAAAGTTATATACAGGTTATTCAATTATTTTTCATTAACTTTTATATACTAAATCACATATATTACCATCTAGTGAAGAAATTAATAAAAAATAAAATAGTGACCCAGACCAACAGGTCCCGTTAGTTTCCATATAAATGTTTAGGTTTGTCTTTTGTGTGGCAGGTCTCTAATTGTGAGTGAAAATGTTAGTATCTCTCTGAATTCTTCAAGAATTTCTGTACAAAGTAATCCAATTTATTATTTATACGTATAAATAAATAAATATTTAAATAAGTTTAAAACGAATGGCTACTCCTACACCTGATGCTAATGATCAATTTGACCAAGTAAGTATAAGACCCCTGAAATGAAATGAAATTATGTTGCCTAGTGAGATTCTTATGTATTGTTTTGAATAGTTCGATGACGAAGAGTCTGAGCAACAACTTGGTGCGACCACATCTGGACGAAAAAAATTGTTTAGTAAAGAATTACGATGTATGATGTATGGTTTCGGAGATGACCAAAATCCTTACACAGAAAGTGTTGATTTTCTAGAAGATCTCGTTATTGAATTTATCACAGAAACCACACACAAGTAAGTATTTTGAATGATTTATCACTTTTAATTCAGCATATTTCAAAAACAATTTACTGTAATGCTTACAAGAAACTTATTAAATTAGTTCTTTTATTAAATTATTTTATACTAGTTACATATATCTCAATTTTGTAGGGCTATGGAAGTTGGTAGACCTGGGCGTGTTCAGGTAGAAGATATTATTTTTCTAGTTCGTAAAGATCCACGTAAATATGCTAGAGTAAAAGATTTATTAACAATGAACGAAGAACTTAAAAAGGCTCGCAAGGCATTTGATGAAGTTAAATATGTTGGTGAGTGAATTTACACAACAGTTCTATTATTTGAATTTGAAATGCATGTATCCAGTGATTCTAAAAAGTACTTTAAATTTTTGTTTTGCTTAGTATTAAATATCTAGCTCCAGTTTTAAGAAGACAAGTTTTTTAAGTTCTCAATTACCATAAAATTTTTAAATCAAAAGATTTGACTTAAGATGCATGTTATGTAATTTCATTTAATTCTTTTAGTAGGCTTCATTTCATATCAATATTTTAATTTTAAAGACAAATTTAATTAATTTAATATAGTGTTAATGATTATTCATTACTAATACAAGTAATGTTTTATAAACTTATAGAAGATCAACAATAACATAAGTGGCCAAAGAATCAACCCAACGCTTCTAAAAAAGATGCAAGTAATAAATTTGATATTGACAAATTGCTGCTTTTGTGTTTTGCACCATGTACACTAATATGGACCTCTATTAAATAATTGTGCTTTATGCTATGTGAAGTTTCCAATTACTAACATTTTTAATATGAAAACCATAATTTTATAGTGTCACTGTATTATTTGTTGTTTTATAATATCTAAAATCTCAATATTAGATATAATATAATATACATATTATAATTTAAATTTATATGGCACAAAAACTGTGGTTTGATGTTTAACAATCTAAACAATTAATTAAAAGGTAGTGTGTACTAACTAAATGTCTTTTTGTTTTCAGAATGAGTAGTTTTACAAAATGTAAGTATAATATGCAAAATATTATAAAAGGCATGTCTTTATATGTCCTTTATGTAATAAGCAATGAAGACAATATATGCAGTAACTTCAGGATTACACATGAATTGTATACATTTGTGGCACATTGTTGATATATTTGTAGCCCAACTATAATGACAAACTTACATATATATAATAGTGAGTAAATGAATTCAGCTAAAACTTCAGCCGAGCTAAAACTTTTATTCATGTATTGTCGGATCTCATTCTACTTTATACTGATGCATACATTGCCAGCCATTTGATTTCCATAATATAATCCATAAATAACCTTTCTTTAAAATACATTTTTTTGTAATCTGTGTGCTTTTGAGCAGGCTCCCCCAGTCCCAAAGTCCTTAGCCTCCCTTAGTCTTCTCCATTCTTTCCTATCCATTAACACTCTGGTCAAAGATAATCTATAGTATAAATATTTATCATATATATATATATATATATATATATATATATATATATATATATATATACATATATATATATATATATATATATATATATATATATATATATATATATATATATATATATACATATACTTATACATATACATATACTTATACATATACATATACATATATATATATATATATATATATTTTTTATCTAACTTGTAATAGGTTGAATTTGAAAACAAAAATGATTGATTGAACAAAAATAAATGGTTGTAAAAGTATTATAATAGATTGTAGTTTAATTGATTTTTAAAAAAGATAACATCTATGAATTGAGTCCATATTATTTGTTTAATAAGATTTATTTTGTATAATATCTATCTATATAAATGATATCATTCTTTGTAATGTATTATAGAATAAATTTTTTGATATACATAAAGTAATATTTCATTTACTTGTCTAGATTCAAGAATAAATGACATGAAAAAAATGAATTAAATTTTTTGTATATAATCAGCATTTTTAGTTATAATATCCAAAATATTTTAAATACATTTTGACATAATTGTTTTTTTATAGAAACGGTAGGTAATTAAAAACAGGTTACCTGATGGTAACTAATCACCGCAAACCATGGACACCTCCAACTGCCCAAAGACACTGCTCATATAATGCCGTCCTAAAGGACAGATCTCGTGATCGGTGGAGAGAGGTAAGGGAGAGTGGTGAGAGAAGAGAAGAGGAATTGGGTCTCCAGCTCCCATTGCCTACTAAACAAAGTGCAGTGACAAAGAAATTACTTAGAATTCAGTGTTTTGTGAGAGTTAGGTATTTCTGCAGGCAAGCAGATTAAATCATGCCCAACAAAATTATTTGACATTTAAAACAATTATTTCCAACAAAGTTTTGATGACAATTTATCTAACCGATATATTTATTTATGAATATAAATTAATTATTACAGGTCACAAATCAAGCTCTGCATAAAAAGAAAATTCCAAAAATGTCAATGTGTAGATGTCGAAACATCTATGTAATAAATATAGGGCCAGTAAAAATGACAGAAGAATTTGAAAATATTTTAGAAAACGCTAGCAGGACTGGTCAGATACAAATTACTTATATGTGTATATTTTTAAACTCGTGTGTTAAATTCGGAGTTAAAATTTTATTTCAATAAAGTCTACTACTTTTCGTGACTAATAATTTATAGGAACCCTGAACAAAATTTTATTATGTTTATTTTCCACATAAAGTACCGAATCGTATACTTTTCCATTTAGTCTTATTAAGAATTCCTCTGTTCAATTATCTCACATACCATTTAGTAGTATTCGAGTCATATGAGACACTTGATTTTACTATTGAAAAATTGCTTGGATGAATCACAGGAAAAAAAATTGGTAAGTATTTTGTATCAATAGAAAAAAAGAACTGAAAATAGGATTTTTACCATAATTTGCTTATGAGTCTGAGGTATCAGTCCATATTGGAAAAAGGGTCTCTTGCCCAAAAAAGTTGGGAATCTCTGATTTAGACTTTGCAATCTAATTACATAATTAGATTTATTCATAAACTTAACATCTAATCATATTTCATATACTGTTCTACGTATTCTCTGCCAGTTAACCTTTGGGTTGATGATAAAGATAAAAGCAGAGATTTGAGGTAAAAATCTTTTATTTTACCTTAAAAACAAGGTTTACTACAATCTCTTCTTATTTTAAGGGGAAGCACGTTCCAAAGTTTAACTATTCATACCGCGAAAGTATTTGAAATAAAACCGGTACCTACAGTGAGAAGCAATTACGAGGTTTTCTGAGACACGAAGAGTGCGATTGTGGGAACTACCCAAAATACGGGAGTAGCTTTATAGGATAGGCAGCAATTTAAGCTGAGAACGAGGTAAAGAAATCTGATTTTATTTTCATAAACCGCAAATAAAAGCGAATACAATTGTTGAGGAGCCGATCCAATTTGGATCATGAAGGAAATAGAAGAAGTCGATTAACCGAAGGAAGACGGCAATACACCATTAAAATACAAAAAAAGAATTAGAGGTAAAATCAAATTTTAGGAAAACTAACCATATTAATAAATACGAAGGATTTAATAATCAATAATTTTCCTTTCACCTTAATACTTTATTAAATATAACAACAATTCGTGGATATCCCATGAGGATACAAAGATATAGGATAATTGCGTACATGTCAATCTTTAGTCGCCATATATAAATATATTATGTAACTAAATAATTCTCTGAATGAATGGTTCGATAAGTTACAAGCTGCATAAAGGAACACAAATATAGGTTGATATTTTCCCTATTAAATTATTACTAACACGTGAACCCATATATATATATATATATATATATATACACATATATATATATATATATATATATATATATACATATATATATATATATATATATATATATAAAATTTATACATATACACTTCATGCGACACTCAGTAACAATACAGTGGCCCTATTATGTACATTTTTTTGTACATTGACGACCGATTGGCTCAGTGGCGCGGCCCTCCGCCCACGGAGTCAATGGTTCGATTCCCGCATCGGAATAAATGTTTATTTCGAGTCTGGTAACCTCCCCAATCCCCATTTCCTTTCCTGCCCCTTCCTTTCTTCTCTATCCTTTCCCTTCCTCTCCGCCAATCCACGGTCTGCCGTGCCAATGGATGCGTGGCTAGGGGCGAGCCTAGTCGTAAGCGTGCCGATCGTCCCGGAGTCGGGCTCCCCCGGGGACTATGGTGCCTTACCTCAGCATGCAGGGCTCTGCTGGGGCTGACCTCCATCCTCCCTTGCGGCTCGTAGGATTCACTAAAGACGAATTTAATATACCTAATTTGTCGAAAAAGACGGCGACGTGGTTCGCCACCCGTCACGTCCTGATTCTCACGAGGTCGAAAAGCGACCAATGACGAGCCGTTTCGCTGCGATGAATGGCAGCGGATGGAGCTCTGTGGTACCTGCCAACCCCTGCGGGGGATAGGCGTGAATATATAAAAAAAATATATTATGTACATAAAACCACATAGCTATGCTGTAACATAAGTCCCAAAAATTACGTGATACCATCTGTAGAGACTCCCCTTCCAAAAGTTACTTCTTTATTTTAAAGATATTTCTTTATTTTTATGAGTAGAGAAGTTGTACTTAATAATAAAACAACTAAATAATTGACATGTTTGCATGTTCTAAAATCCATTATAAAGATTAGGACGTTTGGAGAAATTGGCAGGGGAAAACATACCTAAGTGATAACTGTCTCCGAGAGTTAGAGAGACCTACTTCTATTATATTAACTCATTACGGACTAGTCCGAATCTTTATCTTTAGTGGTAGAGTGAAGATTCGTAAACATTTAATATTTACATCAGGTTTATTATATAATATGATTGGTCACTAGTTACGTGAACTAAAATACAGTCAAACGCGCGGCCGTTTGCTGTTTTTATTATATTATTTATATTGTTCTGATCTTTATCGGTATTTTTATAATAAAACGCTGACTAACATAATATAAATAATCTATATACAATTTATAAAAAGGAGAGCTAATTTGTTAGTATCGCTAAAACTCAAAAACGGCTCGACCGATTTGAATATTTTTTTTTATTTCCTCGCTTTTATACATGGAACGTTTACGAATAAAAATATAGGGAACAGATTGAAAAATTAAAATTCTTTTTCTTCCTATTACTTTTAATAGATGGCGTTCGTGACGGCTTTATCGTCTAACGGAAGTGTTGCTGTTATACGAAACTCGTTTCATTTGTGCAATTTTGAAAAGTATTGCATACCTAAGAACTAACATACCAGGAGAAAATAAATACAGTGGAACATAAATTGTAGGTAAAACGAAGTTCACCGTCTATCTAGTATATAAAAATAATTAAACCAATTAATCATTTCGATTTTTTTGCGTTTGGCGCCTCTGACTTGGTCTTAAAATATTTCAAACGTTTTGAAGTTTGCTGTGTTTTAGTTTACACCAAAATGTTAATTAAACTGAAAAGTGTCACAAATTAGTCCTCATGACTACGTACACTTTTCATAACACAAAATTTTGCATATTTTTACATGACGAATATACTCGTCAAAAACAGTTCATTGGTTAACAATTAGATATCTCAACTTACCAAACAAACGAATAAAAGTCTAGTTTACATAAATAATTCAAATTTTACGAAACTACTTCACTGGCTAAACGACCTAAAGTGTATCTTTGCCTTCCCTACGAGAACATTTGATTGTTGTTGTTGTTGTTGGTCGCTTGAAGCTGGTACAAATTGACTTTCATCGATACCTGAGGCGACCGACCGAACAGTACCTAATCCCTTTTGGTAGGGCAATTTTCACCCATACTCTCTAGGCGCCCTAGCCAACAGAGTCTATGTGGCTTTGTCTTTCCGATATTGACATCCGACATAAGCTACATAAGCTCTTCGATTTCTAAAGATTTTTTTAATAATCGGTATGAAAAGGAGTCAAAATATCAATTTTATAAAGATTATTTAAAAAAAATCCTTTACTGTAAACCACAGAACTCGGGGTTTTTATTCAATGATTTTAGTTTAGACTTTGTATTTCACTCTGACGTAAAATGACACATAAAAGCGTAACTTTTCCTGGAATTATATATTTTGATTACTACATGTTATTGCTTCATATTAATTTAAATATGTTGTTCATTTTAATCCACAGTTATAAAACCAAAACAAAGGTATATATTTATGCTGACTTACCGCTATCAAGTCCAGAATAAAGTTCTGTGTGTGTATGACCTAAGAACTTTTTTAATATTTAACAAACACTGCGAGTAATGATTAGTTGAACTTGCCGTTGAAGCCTTAAATACATATAATTGTTAACATATAATAAAATTTAAAAAACTTAATTACCCGTTACGTATCATTTTCTAAAAATTAGGATTACATTTTGAAAAGCAATCCTACTTTTTAGAATGGGATGGCTTTTTATAAAACTGTAATCTAACATTTGACCGTTTGCCGTTCTCTGTAAGTTTTTATATATTTTATAAAATAAAATATGTTTCTGTGTATGAAAATGATCAAAGATTAATACCACGACATACCCATAAGATATAAAACAATTTGATTTTTACTTATTATTAATTTAATATTAACAGCGCTGCATACTAGCATACTTCCCAACACTTACACACTTTACAGGTTAACTTGGATAAGTGGTAATCAATACGGTGCGTTTTTCGAATCTCGAATCTTCTTTCTATGTGTGTTGTATTCTATTACTATTATTATGTGGCACCAACTATATTCAGCGGTATTTTCAAAACGACACAACATTGAGCCCTTTAAAAATAAGCCTAAATATTTCTCAAAGGCTTTTTTAATGTCTATAGTGTTGCAGATATCTATGGGTAGCGTCAACCCTTAATCCGACGACACGCTTGCTCTTTTGGTTTCCTTCCTATCACAAAAAAAGCACGGCATCTCTTAGCGGGCGTAAAAACATCGGCTTACGGTCTTCATTAAATATCATTTCCTACCAACCCGCTTCTAATTCAAAAAACTCTCCCGTTCCGATATCGGTCCAATTCAATGTTTCGATGCAACAGGAGAGGCTCTATGATAACTAGCTTTCTTGTTGTTGCGCTGTGATTTCTACTTTTTGCCATACCATGCGGGTATCCAAGACGTACGATCAAGGACGCAACGTCATTGTCATCATTATTACTAGGCCATCTGCTTGGGAGGCTTTACGACGAAGTTGTAAGGAACTTTGAGCCAACAAAATCATTTCACAAAACATCAAACACATATTCTTTCATAGATATTACGTATATTTTTATCGTTTGTTTCGTCTTGCTACTATGCTCTGAGCACGCTATGTAAATTGCGCGCACGCGTCTTCCATCGTCACCATCTTGAACAATCGACCTGTCCGCTGGAGCTTCAAAATCAGTGAAGAATCTCAAGCTCACCATAAAGAACCAGTTTAAATATTAGTCACCAATAAATATTCATTTGGGACACTTAAATATACGAAATGATTTTGAGATAAGTATTATAATATTATTAAAAGTTCATAAATTTATACTCAAAATACAGTGATTTCCAATAATGCAAATATACACCGAAAGTAAAAAAAATATACATAAAATAAAATTATATCTAAGTTAAATTTTAATATAGTTTTTGTAATATACCTTAGATGGTTCTTATGGATGGATCTTAAATGGTTTTTATGGATGGATCTTAGATGGAAGGCATAGTTTGTTCACCCAGTTTTACAGAATTAGAATATTTATAAAAATAAAACAATTATTTGTGTCTATATTTAAAAAAAATTTAGTATTGTTAAAGACCTATTATAAAAAAGGGACAATACCCCATAGTACGGATTAAAAATAAATTAACAAGGAAATAAAATCAATTACTTTAAATACTCTAAGAAATCGTTCTGTAGCGTAGTGACGTACATTGTGTCGGTTACTAATGACTCACATTAGTTATTATAAAGGAATCACTGGTGCAAATTAAATCACAATATTGTTTAATTGGTAAGAACATACAAATTACCAAAGGTGCAAACGCTTCATTTCAAAAGGTGTATTAATGAGAACGACATTTGTGATAGTGTTGTGAAATGATTTTTTTAAAATCAATTATTAAACAAAAATTGTGAAAATATGAAAATCTCGCATATTTTGGTTTTAACTTTGTGGTGTCAGATTGAACGGGAAAGTGAATCGCGTAGCGTACCGGATGAAATGGATTATAACTTGTTAACAAACAGGTAAATATCTTGAATATTTCGCCCGCGGGCTTTCAGCCCGCGGGCCCTGAATACGATAAAGCTGTTAAAGCCAATAGGCTACCAGCATTAACATCTTCGAATCAATCAATCTTGAATATTTTGTAACCCTTTCAAAATAACTTTTTAATGCATGTATCTTAATAATGTAAGAATATATTTAATATGTCATTTCAGCATGCCTGACTATGAAACTGTTATAAAACTTCCGCTAACTATAACAGAAGGATCTGTTATAATTATAAATGGTACTATGGATACAACACAAAACATGTAAGTTGTTTTATTTATTGTATCATCAGAATAATAAACAATGATTTTTACTAGTTCTTAAATTTTGAGAGATGCATACATTGTAAATAAGAACACTAATATTTTCGGAAATATTTAATCAAATTGAAAAATAAATGATGAAAAATTGAAAATGTAAAGTTTTAAATTCCTTTGTCATAGTTAAATCTCGTGGGTACATGACATGTTATCTTTATATCTATGTATGTATATTTATAAAAACCTTACGGATATATCCTAAAAAATAACTATTTTAATACTATAATAGGATACATTATTAAATTACTATTTTATAAGTTGTGTTAGTATTTTGTAATTTCGTTTGAATAAGTTTCATTATTGTAATTGTTAAAATACTTATATATCTAATGGATGTTGTTAACTAATTGGTTTTGAAAATTATGATGACATTAATAAATTAAAATACCTTTAGTATTGATAGCCTACATTTCAATTTAGTCTAGTATTGATAAATCACGTTTCAATTTCTATTAGTCGTAGTTAATTGTCATGAAATTTTTAATACGTACATGACACACACATCTATTTAGAACAATTTTGGATCTAAAACCACATCGTTCCCACATATTGTGTCCACTATGTCTTCCCTAAAAGTAACAACCGTTCATGTTAATGAAATTATAACTGTGTAGTAAAAGGTATAAGAAAGTGAGACATGAAAGATGTAAATCAAGAGATCCAGTTAATCAGAAAGCGTGTTGTTAAAAATGTTTTCCAATGTTAGAAATGCAGATTTTTTAGAGTCAACAAACTGGATCATTCGATGCACCCTTTCAGTGGTGACATTTATTATTATTAGTAGGTTTTATTTATGGGATAGGAAGGCAAACGAACAGGCGTGTCACCTGATTGAAAGCAATCAACGCCGCCCATAGACGTCCGTAGCGCCATAGGCAGTGCGGAAGCGTTGCCGACCTTTAAGGAAAAAGTCTTTATGGGAGTGGGAATGGGAGGGTGTTGGGCCTCCGGAACTCGGCCGCTAACCGTACGAAACGCGGTAGGTAAGTTACCACTTAGACGCCGGTTTTCTGCGGGAGTGTGGTACTTCCCCGGCCAATTCATGTTACAGACAAATATTATGCCACTCTTGACAAAGTATTCGTCTGCAGCGTATAAAATGTAAGTTCATTCTAAAAACGCAAAAGACTTGATTAATATTATGAACATCTTACATAGGAACTTAAATGACCAAACGTCAAATGGTTATTACGATTAACGACTAAGACAATATGTTACCATTATTTCTGACTTTCCTAAGATTAGAAAAACTCAATATTTATATTTTTATTTTAGACTTACAATGGCGATGGTAAATGTACCAAAATACACTAAGATTTGTGGCATGCAGTTTGATGTACCAGCTAGCACAATTGTCGTATCTTCAGAGTTAATGGAACCTCTTACTTTCGAATATGATGTTTCTCGTGAAGATATTGAAGGTAATTATATAAAAAATATCTATATTTCTTAAACTTTAAGAAACGGAAAATATTTTCATGTAATTTGCATAAACGAACCATGAAACGAATTTTTTAAACGTTTTAATAATACTTTTTGACCACTGTGACATTAATTATAACACCAAATGTAGGCCGTATATAATACATTTTTTTTCGATGAAGGAATCGAACCCGCGGCCATCGGCAAAAGCGGTAACTTCGCCACTGAGCCAATCTGGATCATCGAAAGCTCAATACTATAAATTATTTCTCGGGGAAATTTCCACGATGCTCCTCTTCATCTTAACCCACTGGTAGTTAAGGTGACGAATTAAATACTGCAATAGGGACTTTCATTACAAGCAAAACACTTCGCATAATAGAGAACGAGTTTTGCTCGCAACAAGGCGGCTCTCCAAACTAACTAATGCCGCAACTTAACTTAAATAAGATTAAAAAAAACCCTCCTACCGTTGTCTGATGAAGTTAAAGATCGTATCGTATCGTCGTAAATGATATAATATTAAAGATCTGAAACAGTGTAAAGAAGTCGACCGATTGGCTCAGTGGCGGGGCCCTCCACCTGCGAAGTCAATGGTCGCGGGTTCGATCCCCGCATCGGAATAAATATATGTATGGATTTATAAATATTTATTCCGAGTCTGGTAACCTCCCCAATCCGCATTTCCCTTCCTGCCCTTTCCTTTCTTCTCTATCCTTTCCCTTCCTGTCCGCCAATCCACAGTCTGCCGTGCTAATGGATGCGTGGCTAAGGGCGAGCTTAGTCGCAAGCGTGCCGACCGTCCCGGGATCGGGCTTCCCCGGGTACTATGGTGCCTTACGTCAGCATGCAGGGCTCTGCTGAGGCTGACCCCCATCGTCCCTTGCGGCTCGTGGAATTCACTAAAAGCGAATTTAATATACATAATTTTATGAAAATGACGGCGACGTGGTTCGCCACCCGTCACGTCTTGATTCTCACGAGGGCGAAAAGCGACCAATGGAGAGCCGTCTCGCTGCGATGATTGGTAGCGGATGAAGCTCTATGGTCTCTGCCTACGCCTGCGGGGGATAGGCGTGAAAATATAAAAAAAAGTCTAGAGAACTTTTTTCCATTGCGATTGGATGTGTGTAACTGATTACATTAATACATTTTAAAACTTTAATGATGGTGCCAATATAAAATATAAGTTGTTTGCCTTATATTTAATAATAAAACTCTATGAACGTAAAATTAAAAAAAAAGTGTTGACGTCATAACGATTTGTGTATGTTTTTAATAATTATATTTTATTGTTGCAGATCCTGTCCATTTTACTATACAAATGCATGCAAGGGAACACAATGGGAACAAGTTCATAAATCTAAATTTTGAAGCAGACGAGGCTGGACCAATACCAGTTGATCATTGTCAATTAAGGAATTTTGAACATCTAGATCAGATCGTTATGAGAGGTGTAGCCACTATAAACGATTTAGTTTTTAAATATAATATGAATGGTCTATGACATTTTATAATTATTAATTAATATGAAAATGACCTAATTGGTAAAGTAACTGCTTTCGGAGGCCATCGTCGCGGGTTCGATTCCCGCATCCAAATAAATATATGTATGGGCATACACATATTTATCCGATAGTCTGATTGCACCGCCAATTCTCCAAAAATGAAGAGGCCCCTAGCGCAGCAGTGAGACATATATGGGCTACAGAAATATTCTTTTAGTAATTAAAACAGTAGTGTACAATCTATAAAGACAATCTCAAAAGTGATTGCTTTTATTCTAAATGTATTTATTTATTTCCCGACATATATACGAAAATGCATATAAATTCTAGTCATTACAATTAAATGTCTTAGGTTTTGTAAACGGCTGGACCGTATTTGATAACTTGTATGTTTGTGTGATAGTTTATTATGTGCAAGTGTCTGTGATAACGTAAAAATAATTCATGGATGTATTTTCAATTATTTTGTAGTAATAAATTCGTTGTTTTGTTTTAAAGGAGTTTGTTTTACTTGATATGTCATTTGCTTTAACCTATTATTTCATACCTACTGAAGATATACCAAAATATTTTCAATAACGTAGGAAGGGATGACAATGGTCCTCACCATGCAGACAAATTCGAGCCTCATCGGTGAAGAGTACACTACTTCAGTTACCTAGTGTTCAAGTTCAATTTCCAGCGAACCTAAATCGAGCAATCCGGTGCTCACGGAGTAACTTGGGGAGCCGTGCTGGTCGGCGACTGCGTATATCAGCAGTTAAAAGCCTCCTCTCCCAGTCCCTAGCCTAATTTCTGCTCCTCGTACCTCTTCAAGGTTTCTTTCGAGGTCTATTGGTCATCGGTCATCAGAGGTAAAAGGGGTCATCTCGTGGTTGTGTGTAACGTGTCATTAGTATCGAGTCCAGGTTCTTTGGACGGTTGAACAACTCACGTCTAACCGTTAATGAGACGCAACATCGGCTAAATCTCTCTTCCAGCAGCTCTATAATTTTACTAAACTTATTGCCTGTTCTGCCATTACAATAGACACCAAGATATGTTTTAAGTCACATTAAAGCAGGACAAACAAAAATATATTCTACTAAAAATAACAAGAAGTTAGTTTTGGTTGCCTGATAACCGTCTATCAACAAATCCGCGAAAAGTAAATCAGTCAATAAAGTCACAATCTAAAAAAGGGATTATTTTTTAAAAAACAAAAGCTTCGAATTTGGAATTAACTTTTTTAGTGACCCTGTTTATTATGTGCCAGTAACATAGTTTGGCTATTAAAATCTTTTTAGAACTAAATTATTAGCAATAATGCAGAAAATCAAACCCGCCCCTTTTTCATTGATTTTTGAATATCATATTTCCTATTGCCTAAAAAATAAAAAGCTAAGGGGAAAATGGTTCACCCAATGGTTCATTGTGTAATGAGTACAGGCGGTGAGACATAGTGATCCAGGTAGTAGTTAAAAATAATAAAAAAAATAAAAATTACCTTTCTTTCTCGTCTTAATAAGGTAAGAATACTGAAATAAATGAGTGGTATTATAGGAGTTTATTTATTGTAAATATTTAGTTACAATTAGGAAAATATAAACTAAGAAAAGACAAACTTATTTTGAAACTTCAACAAATAAATGTTTAAAAAGTCTAACAATGTTAATGTTCGTCTTCCCTCTTTCTCTGGAAATGGCTTATGTCAATAGAAATAATGCTCTACCCAAACTTACTTTTAATCATCATTTTCTTCCGTGATTTTACTATACGTAGTTTACGGAAATTCTCTAGTCAGAGTTACTGGGTGCAGCCACATTCAATCTGGAAGGCGATGTTGTTGATAGGGTTAGAAGCGTACGTCATAAGATTTGTGACACACCATCAGTTTCTATTTTTCTTTTTAAATTGGCACATTATCTTTTTACATCATTCGTCTCCAATTTAATAAGTTTAATGGTAGATGACTTCAAATCATTTAATATTTATTAATAATAAGTTTGTAAAGCAGCTGTTTTTAATGTAACTGGAGAAAGAGAAACTTTTTCTATATTTACACAGGTCGATCCAGCCACAAGTCAACGCATTCTGTAGAGAAATAAAGTATTCTTATTATGACACAAGCATTAGCGTTAATAGCGGCCGATAATCATTATTTCATGTATGCCGTAGCTTATTTGCTAACTTGTTTAGGTAGGAATAAGAATCTATAAATTTGTTGCAAACTAACATAGTGTATAAATGAGGGTCGCACATAATGAACCAGAGGTTCACTCAAGTTCAGAGCACTCAACGAGCCAGTCACATTGTTTACGCCCACACAAATGACCCAATGACTACATCCCCTTTCTAAAGAAAATTGAGGCTATGTAGTATCTAATCGAAACACATGTCGACAAGGATAATTATTACTCCTAAATTAAGCACAATTTTAGCTATATTTTATAATCATACCTACTTACAACAATTACGATATCATTAATAAAAAATAAAACAAAAAAGGTACTAACACTTCTTTGGTCGATTTGTGTATAAAAAATAAAAAAAATGCTGCTCCTGAGCACACTTATCTAAACAACTCTTTGAAAACTGAGGAGACAGGGATGTATCCAGAATGGTGTTCGTGTTCGCTTTATGCATAACCTGGGATAACGTCGCATTTATTAGTTAAGTGGCCCACTGGACCCTAAACGGTTAAAGTGAAGATATAAGTGACTTCATAATTATAAAAAATATTACCATTATTTAATGTGAAAATAGGAGTAATTAATAAATGGCTCAGTAGCGAACTTAAACTACCGTATTCGGAGCGGTCGCAGGTTCAATTCTTGCATCGGGATAAATATATAATTTACAAGGCCTATAAGTATTTATTCTGAGACTAGATGTATCGCTAATCTGCCTAATAATATGGAGACCCATACCCAACAGTGAGAGATGTTAGTGCTGTAAAAGTACATGGAAAAGTTTTTTAATGATGAGTAATTTATATTTAAGGAGAAAACCCTTACAACACAATGAATGAATAAACACGTATTCATCATCTATTTACGTATTTTCTAATAAATAAAGCTAGGTAGATAGTGTATGGCAGTGGCGTCAAGGTGCATTGCTAAGCGAGGTGTTAGGCCGACAAAATAAAATGTAGTCACGTCTTCAACCGCAACGTGTACAATCATTCATTAGCAATTTTGCAATTAGTGAGACTTATCTAACAAAGAACTTAGGAAGTTTTGATCAGAACGCATACTTACTTGCAATGATATTTACGCCGTTTAAAATATTTTTCATTTACAGAATTAATATGTTTCTGTTCTTTAATTAATATTGATAACTTTAGGTTGCATAAAAAAATGTTATGTCCATAGTTTTGACTTATTACCACTTAAATACGATTGGAATGTTCTTAAACATATAGATAACAGGTGCCGCATCGCCAATACACTAAAAAAATCCGTAGTAGTCTTAAAAGTTTAAATAATATTAATAAGAAATAGAAAACAGTATATTTAGAAATGATAACAGGATTTGATAGTCTAAAAATGTTATATATTTTATAAAAATGGTTCTTAAAATTAATAATTTACAAGACTTTGTTTATTCTACTAGAATATCACAGGAACTTCTGGGAGAAGGGGTCGTCGTAGCTGAATAGACTACGATAGAATTGTGCTATCTAAATAATATTTATACTATATATCTTATATGTGTATATTCAGCACACACTTGTCTTTCCTCAAGTCGACGAAACACTTGTCAATTTTATGTATGAGAAAAAAATGAAAATATTTATTTTTAATTCGAAGTTCCGAGTGATAATATTAAAACGTAACCGACCTTAAATAGTGATTATTTTCATTCAACGATGTTTTAATGTCTCTAGCCTTCTGAATTACAAATTGAGCATAATATTTAATATACACGACGTACTATATAACAATCCTGTAAACATTTAATTTAAATGTTATAAATAAAAAAGCGGGATTTTTCAAAGGATATTTTATTCTCAAACAATACTCAATTTAAATAAAATAATACATTAAGTAATAATAAATAATGTCAATATTGAACAAAGCTATACAAACAGAATAGAAGCAACACGAAAATATTTCAGATTGACATATAAGCATTACATGTTACTAAGGGATTCCCTCTAAATCCAAACAAATATGACGCTGCATTATCAGAGTTCGTGAATCAAAAAAAATTCTCAATGATGGCATCTAACGGATAATCTTAAACGAATCTAAAGGAGTACTTCATACTTACCTCAAAAAATATTTCTCTTTTTGTACTTGAAATAAGATTGGTTTTATAAAAAATACTCAAACTATGAAAGATAATCAGTTTTTTGTTGTTCCTGTAAAATTTACTCATATGGACTTATATAGACGAATTCTGATAATTCGGCTGACGATACATATTATCAAAATATAATACAACACACTACGATTACCAAAACTGGGATATAATGTTCTTGAGGAAAACAAACAGAGTATAG
>JASFAT010003663.1:0-15970 GCA_031353405.1 Baronia brevicornis
GAACAAATATAAAGTATACCCATAAACATACATATTTTTCTTATTGTGGGGGTAGAACAAATTGGGAAAAAAAACTAGAGGTCGTCCAGTTATTATTATTTCAAAATATGAAACTCGTTAATATTTTTTAATATTATCTTTCTGCACTCCTTCATCATATGTATATGAACTGTAACTATGACAAATAAATGAAAAAGAAGTAAAAAGATGTTTCTTCACGTATTAAAATACAGATTTTACAATAACTCATCGTAAGGGGAGGGTAAGCCTCTCCCTTACGATGAAAGTATTACACTAAAATAGAAGAGTACAGGCTACACAAAAAAGACACAATGACTGTTGAAACTTTGTGCATTTGGCAGTTAGCTATGGACTTTGCGCGTTTCACATATATAAACACTATATTTTTGAAATTTTTTTTTAAATTACGGTACGAATTGATTATTTACAGCTAAGACAGGACAACATCTGTAACGTCAGCTAGTTTATATTTGTCGTTTCGTCCTTTTCTGTTACAATAATTGAACTATACAATATATCATTAAAATATACAAAGATAGTACAGTTTACTTAATAAGTTAATCTGAAACATATAATAGCGCACCAAGCTTTGTTTTTATTTATTAAATTTAAATCAATAACGCTATATATTACATACCTTTTAGAATAAACCCTGTAGATAGGTTGTTGACTTAGGTGAATATTTATTTTTTAACATAGAATAAGTTGTAATATTCGATGTAATTATTAATTCTAATGAACTGTTATTTTGTATAGAGAATTAATATAATTGAGAACGATGCTTTCTGTATATCTGGATATTGCCATGGTATTGTTTGTGCCATTTCGTGTGACTTTGGGTGCATTTCTCAGTCCAAAAGGCGTCTGTATACGATCTTCGAACCAGTGTTTGTGATATACTTGATTGTACCGATATATTTGTACCTGGCATTGCGTAATGAATATGTTCAAAAAGAATAAATGAGATTCTATCCATTTTTTTGTATTTTTATTTTCCCTTTAAGAAAAAGCTCTACGTAAAGAACGAATTCCGGTCGATGAATTCAGCTAACGCACAACTCGCCACAAGGAAAAGTTTCCGCCCCACCATCTGAATAAGTGGCGATCTTATGGATGCGTATTTCAAGAAATTTCTTTCCACGCACCACTACGGTGTTTCCAAACCTATGCGATATTGGGGCCTTCAAAAAACAAGCCTACACATTTCTCAAAAGGCCGGCAACGCTTTTGCGGATGTCTATCTATAGGTAGTGTTGATTGCTTTCCAACATGTGACATGGGAAAGCAAATGGGCAGGCCCATATATTCCATAAAAAAAGAAATAGGTGAGAAAAGAATTGACCTTCGGATCCCTGAAGTCATCGTAACGAAAACACCAGAAATATTCTTGGAGGTAAAACAAAATTTACTTCTATGACACCCGTTTCTTATAAACTATAATGTTTTATACATAATTTCCTAAAATATGACGTCTTTTACGCTTTAATTAAGCGAAAACCAGCAAAGATTTGTAACCTTTTATAAAATGAAAATATTTATGTGAAACAAAATGTTTACTTTATATATAAGTAAAGTTTCACAAAGCGCCGACTATAAAATGTATAGAAAACATTTATGGTATTTTCTTTTCTTCTGCTTTATCCATTTTCAATTTCTTTATTTTTTCCAATTTTTTCGTGGCGATGCGGAATTTATTCAAGAGCACGGTCCTTTGCCAGCTCCAAGACGATAACCGCTGTATAATGTAAAATTTATTTCGATTTATTTGAATTTGAAACAAAAATAATTAATTACGGTTGAGCTTACAATTTGAACTCGTGGATTCCATTCTACCATCGACTATTTACGTGAATCGATTTTTTCTAACAAGCGTTATTAGCTTAATAATAATATAAAAATAAGATAGTGGTAGAGCCACGCTGCAGACTAATACTTTGTCAAGAATGGAATAATATATTTGTCTGTAGCATGAATGGGCGGGCTCGCCCGGGGAAGTACCACGCTCCCGCAGAAAACCGGCGTCTGAGTGGTAGCTTAGCTACCGCGTTTCGTACGGTGAGCGGCTGAGTTCCGGAGGCCCAGCACCCTCATGAGGCACAGGTAAGGAAAATCATGAGGATGTGCTAGTTTGGCAGGAGTCGAGAAACAGCAAAAATACATATGATTTGCTAGGTAAAAAGCATAGAATAGAGACATCTCATTTCTTATCGTGATTATCGTATCAAGAAGATTATGGGAGAAAAAATTTGTAGACAATAGCGTTTTCCTCAGTAATAAAACCAATTTGTTGAGATTCCCAATCTGCCTGCCAGGCGTAGAGATTTTGGCAATACTTTTTAATTTTGAGGACGGTCAATGACCAGCAACGAACTATCGCCTGTTTTGTTAATGATGATGAGTTTAAACGACGTTCCTCCACGCACCACTACCCTGTGGAACCGGCTACCTCCAACGGTATTTGCGAACCGATACTACATAGGATCCTTCAAAAAACTAGCTCACACATTTTTCAAAGGCCGGCAATGTTTCTACAGTGCCCGTGGCACTGCGGATGTCGATGGGCGGCGTTGATTGTTGATTGCTTTCTATCAGGTGACACATCCGCTCGTTTGACTGCATATCCCATAAAAAAAATTCAAGCGTTGGATAAATATGGTCAAAGAAAAAAAGCAATTGTAACGAACAATATCTTTATTTTTCGCCGAATAAGTTAACACAACAAACAAACCAATTTCAACCTTTCAAAAGCTCTATCACTATTCTATTACTACATGCTAACATATGTCACACTGCGAAAAAATAATATAATAAGTATATCTGCTCAAATTATTCGATCAAACATCTGCGTTTGACGTCCGCTGACAAAACATGAAGCCAAGCAATATTGACGCTTCTTTTAAAAAAGCTTCATAGATCCTACATTTTAACAAATTTGTTTATAAAAACAAACCATAACAAATTGTATGATGTGTAGAATGATATAGATTAGAATGTGAAGCGAACGCCAAACCTAACCTTTAATAAAAGAGTGGTTTGAAAAATATATGGCAAAAATAATCTATGTAACACTAAAAATGTCGTTTGTAAAAAAAAAATCTAAATTCGAATAACCTAAGAGGCTGGCGACTACCGCTTGCAACTATACGAGTGTAAAAATTTGACAGAACACCGCATCTCTGTCTAATGCGCAACCAAAAGCAAGTCTTCTGTCTCGCTTCGTCTAGTTTTTATGCCATTTAATAAATTTGTTATATATTGATAATGTTCTGTAATAGCAAATATTATGAAAGATCAGTTAAAGTTTTAACAATTTTTTTGAAAAACCTTTACTTGAAATTTTTATTTTAAGTAACGGTATTTATAAGAATGTTATTTTTGATATTAACGTAAGACAAGCAGAAAACACGCTGCAAATATGTGTGAAATACATTTCGCTTGCGTTTCGTTTCAGGTAAGTATTTTGCAATAAAGTTGCACGGGAACATAAATAAATACTGTCTTAACATGAATAACAGCATATTATGGGGGAATTATGCTCAATTAGCAAATTATTATACGGCCGCCGGCCCCTTAAGAAGCCATCTTTAAAACTGAAAAAATAACTGAACTGCAATTCAAAAGGAAAAAAAAGGTGTCAATGTGCGTTTCCTTGTGCAAAGCGCTCATTTTGTCCGAAGCGAAGAAATTATAAATGACATATGCAATTAACATCCACGCTAAACTATATTTGAATAAAATAGGAACACCATTTAAACTACGCATAAAACCAAAGACTACAATAAATGCATAAAATTCACCACAAAACATAGCCCAAAATTTCAAACATTATTAGCATCAAAGATTCAAATCGTTAGATAGGTCCTATGACCAAAAATCTATGCCATGTTTTTTAATTGTGCGTAAAAAAAAAAAAAACAGTCCATGGAAATATAGTCCCCTCTTTTTCTCCTGCAGTGTTTGGAAATGTTGCTATCTCTTTCACGAACTCGCCATTGATTGAAAATGAGTGAACTCGTACATTTCACGTGCAGTCATTTCGACGCGTTAACGGTAACGAATGGCCGAATCTAACGACTTAAACCATTGATCTGCTATATACATTCGGTCTTTTTCACTTTAATATAGAGACATTGAGCATTTAGTTTGGAATATCAGATGGCAAAATAAGATATTTGTATTGTAAAGCGCTATCTCGTTCTCACGCACTATCAGTCTAATAAGAGACGACGCTTTACAAATCGAATGTCTTTTTCTATTCGATTTATCGATTTGTGTATCGATTAACATTGTATGAATAGAAACTTATGCTTCTATTCATACAATGTTAAAAAACCTTATCCACATTGTTAATAGGATAACTTGGATTCGGCATTTAAAAATATGAATATATTGGCAAACAATACTTGGCTGTGTTTAAATTTATTACGGATTTAAATAATTGCTTGACCACATGAACAACTTAAAATATATTGGCCACAAAAAAAAAGTTTTGATGGCATTATTTAATACATTCCCAGTCTTTAGAACACAGAAAAAAAACTACAGCTGCTTTAAAGTTTAATCCACTCTCAGGCAAACAAATGACGCGATGACTTCCTCAGTTGTCGTCCTCTTCATTCTCAAACATATCGTTGTAATCTCGGGAATGTTCGAATTCTTTTAAGTCCTGAACAAAACACAAAATAAATAGATATTTTGTGAGAATGAATAAGATACAAGAAGAAGATACAACTTGTAATGCACCAGGTGTCAAAGCATGCAGGAGATAAATTCCAAAAAATATTATCTAAAAGAAAAAAGTATGACCATACATATGCAAACTCGTTTAGGTTAAACAAATACAGTTAACCCTTCTATAACGCGGTAGATTGGTTCAGATTGGAAAACACTTTATCCGAGGGATCACTGCATGTATAATTAATGTTCCTAAAACTCAAAAACTAGGAATATAATAATTTAATTTTATGACAACAAGATGTGCAAACGTAACAAAGTTGATTAGGAATTGTCAAATCATTATAAATTTCACAGTACAAATATGACTTGGGAAATCCCCGCGTTATAATATACGTGTTATACGAGGGACATGAAATCGCGTTATACGAAATCACGTTATAAGAGTACCGCGTTATAGAAGGGTTTACTGTAAATATTTAGCCTTAAATTCAGTTTTCTCATATTGGAACATCTCGTGATAAATAAACAATAACAAAAAAACTTAATCCTTATACTTTTCTTACAGCAGAGCAGTCACTGTACATGCATTGCTTACCTTAGGGTAAGGATGTAATGGGAAAAAGAATTTAAAGGAGTGAAAAATTCCCCACTCTTTCCAGAATGGGGACTATGGATTCAGCTTACAAAACGCAGTAATAAAAGATACTAGCACCTAACGCCGATATTTTGTAAGGGTTTGGTACTTCTCTTGGAGCAGGCCTATTCATGGTGCGCTCTACCATTAAAACCCCTAACAGTCAAACTGGGCAAGCAGATTACATACATACATATAATCACGCCTGTTTCCCGTAGACGTAGGTAAAGACCACAGATCTCTATCTGCTATGATCTCGGCACACTTTCCTTGTCTCATCGACACTCATCAATCTCTTCGTTCAAGTTCGCCAGTTAATGGTACTCTTGACCTGGCCTTTCTTGAAGGCTTCAGCAATTTGGTCAAGGTATGTTTTCCTTGGTCTTCCCCTACAGACCCTTCCATCTACATCCACATCGCAAATTTCTTTTACCAGTCGTTTTTCATCCATCCTCTCCATAACAGCGGGTTATTGATCACATAAGGAAGTATCTATCAATATGATGGATACAAATAAATACAAAAATATAAATACAACTTACATGAAACATTCCATTAGCAAGCGCATACCCAGTCATTGCAATAGCGGCAAACAAGGCTGCTAGTATTTTGTTTCGGGTTTGGTTGGGAAAATTCACTGCATCAGATTCAGACTGCGTACTTGTGGACTGGCGCTTTGCATTGTTTTTGTTGTATTCTGTAATTTTTGAATTTCTCTATAGAGTAAAATGAAAAAAATAACATATATAAAACCTATTCTAACTATTTATTCATCCATGTATTTTTGTGTTTGTATATGCTTATATATTTGTAATTTGTACGTGTATAATAGAATAATTTCTATTATCCATGTCAATAATGTATCACCAGCCTAGGCAAAATAGATCTATTTTAACACCATGTCCATCCAATGGTTGTCTGTAAGAAATCGCTATTAGCGATTAGACTCCCTTTGTATTATATATAAATATTATATAATCAACTTCTGTATATTTTTATTTTGGTGAATAATAAAAGAATATATCTATCTATCTAAATCCACAAAGTATTAGACACAATCATGAAGTGATTGCATAAAGGAATAAATATATGTAAGCCTCGCATGTATTTATTCATAGCCTAGGTGTCCCACCAATCTCCATTGTATAAGCATGTAGGGTTTGTGTCCATTACTTTAGTAATGAAGAGCCCCCTTTTTCAGCAGTGCAAGATTTATGGCGTACATAAACAATTATAATGAAGTTAAAAAAACAATATTCATACCATCTGTAACATGCCTAAAATTCTTTTGGTTGATCCTCGCGACAAATCTGCTCAAATTGGCAATCCCTTTAACATGGTTAGCTAAAGTTCCATTGGGAAAAGGAGCCTTTACTAACGGGGCAAGGTATGCAAATACAATGGCGTCAAAAGACGATGGTCGGTTGCCAAAGAAGTATTCACTCTCCCCAAGACGATCTGATAAAGTTTTAAGGCACTTTTCTGCTTCACTATATATCTGTAATATTATAATATAAAAATAAATAAAAATAGTGGAAACAATGGTTCACCAGCAAATATCAGAATTTATCCTTTTTTTGTTTTTTAAAGCAAACCTACAATGTTATGATGTTACAAGATTTCTGGTTAACCATTCCAACTAAGTTAATAATGCATAAGTTAGAAAATGATGCACATCAAAACTCCAATGGAGGATTGGTCTGATCCTTACCAACTGAGCTATTACATTTTTATGCTAAATAACCTAGCACTTAATTAAAACAATAAAAGAACAATAGTGATTTTGGTAAAATCCTCTGGTGTACCTTTAATTGTTGCGGGGGTATGACAGATACAAGTAAGGTCATCTGACCGCCAACTGTGGCATTCTCACAGCGCGGTTGTTATGATTTGCTTACCATTATGAAGTCATCTTCATTCAAATTAGGTCAAATTAGGGTTTCTATATTCAAAATCTATTTAGTTTTAACTTATTTTAACTGTCTTATTGGAAAAACTGGATCCAATAAGAACTGACACACCCTGCAACTAGGTTCTGTGCCACAGGTGTTTTTGACTGGTGAAGCCACAGATGAGAGGTTATTGGCACTTAGAACTACAAGAAGACAAATTGAAATTAAAGTTTTGATAAATTATATCTATGACCCTGAAGAGGTTAACCTCTTCAGAGGTTATAATTTAGACACTGATATAATTTAGACACTGGCATAGATAGATATAATTTAGACACTGGCACATGTCTGTATGTTTAGCTTTTTTTTATTTTAGTTATTTCAAGAGAAATTAGCCACATATGAGGACAATATATATATATTTTGTAAAAATTACTATTTTCTTCTTATCTTACTGAATTGTTATAGATATAAGGTGAAACTAGTAATAAAAAGAAAAATTTTATCAATGTTTTCTCACTTAAAAATATTCATCCCTGAAGAGGTTAAATGATGGCCAGACTATAAATATGATATACTAAAATTTAAAGCTTTTTCTTCTTAAATCTTAGCTAAGTAAAATTCAGACTGTTCATCAAAATAATGGATTACTGCAAAATTAAAAGTAAAATGTATTAATCCATCATCAATTTCTAAGTGCAAGGCATTTGTTAGCATGCCATTTTCCACTTTTCTCATTAATGTCAGTAAGAGAAAGAAAATATTTTTTACTTACGGTCCTCTCAATTTCCTTTATATCAGTATGTTCCCCATACAAAGCATCAATCATCTCCTTAGCTGCTTTTTGATACTTTCCTGGATAATAGAAGTTGAATGGTATTTGCAGTGCTTTGGCATAAGCAGGCCTGGTCATGTCAGAATAATTCTTTTCATCCACCCACCAAGCATACTGATATGCTGGGTACAACTTGTCTCTCAAATACTGAGTAAATGCACTAGCTTCTGCTGCTTGCTTGGTATTTAAATGTATATCTGTGCTGTAATGCTGAAAAGTTCCAAACATGTACTATGAAACTTACAAAAGTATTTTTGTGTATGTATTTCCCTAACCCTTTTCTAACACAGCGTTTAGAAGTGAGTAGTGCTCTATTCTACCAGTGTGACAGTGGAAGATTGACCCCATGGACAACACAATATGTGACTCATTCTTAATGCAGTGTGCGGAGCCACTTTTGTTAGTTATTTCTTTAAGGTGGCTGGCAGGTACCTGGATCAAACAGCTGACCACATGTAGGCGTTGTTCGCCGCGGAAAAGATAAGATTACAAAGTTGGTAAAAGTTAATTATTGTATTGATTCAAGAAAGGGTTAGGGAGAATTATGAGCCTTCCAACTCTATTTTTATAATTGGAAGAATGTGAACATGCAGCCGAAGATGACTAGGTGACGTGCCATAAGGACTTTGTCCAACAGTAGACTACACAAGTTAATGATACTTCTATTAGTACTAAAATAAAATTTTATGTAATAATTCATTTAATTTGAGCCAAAGATTATTAATGGAGTCAGGCGCTACTTTGCGGAAATCCATCACTATGTGGACAGTCAAAAGTTTTACTTAGCTAAGATCCAGAACAAGCAAAATTGTGTATAGTGGTTGGTGGGTGAAGGATTGATAGCCGATTTTTGGTAAGTTTTTGGTTTAAGTTCCAAATAAATCCACTTCATCCAGCAGAAAAACACATTATTAATTTTCTGTTATTGTTTTGCTTGTCGCGCATCTTAGCTAAGTAAAGCTTTTGACTGTCCACATTGAGCCAAAGATTAATGAAAAAAAAAAGAAATGCACGTCTGACACTTTATTGTTAGAAATAATGGATATGAAATAAATCTTACCAATGATTTTAAATGCTCTACAACCTCTTCAAAATTTGTAAGAACTTTACGGCCATCTCTCATAACTGGTAATTGGCCTTTAGGCGCAAAGAACGGATTATTTGCTTCTCGGACTCTTACTGTCACTCCAATAAATTTCATATATGTCTGTAAAATATTAAAATTTAGTATGCCGGTTAAGAATATTACTTAGGTTATACTTAAGACGAACACTTACTAAAACTTTAAGGCATTCTAAATCGATCGATGCAAGACCCCATTCACCTCGCCATATATCTAATTCTATGCTAGCCATTATTTAACAATTAAATCTACTTAAAATTATTTTTCAGAATTTGGATACTCATTGCACAATTGACATATTTTACACCAATTAAATAAATATACATATTAGATATATGTCTAAAATTAGTCTATGGAATAATATTTTATAATGTAGATTATAAAACTTATATATGATTATTTTCTCCTTGGATTATGATTAATAACCTATGAGGATAAGATAATGGTCATAATGATACCACATAAGATGCATGGAACTTCAAACGGGCTAAGCGCAATAACGTTCGTTTGTCTGATGCGTTGTTTGCTTGGTCTCTTGCTTGTCGGTTTCATCATTTTTGCTTCTAATTAAAGTGTCTCGCAATTATTATATGTGCGTCTACTTTCCTTCAATTAAGAAAAGTATCTCCAGGTATAATAATGAACTGAGGAAACTGAGTACCACTTACAGTAGGTGGCCATATTATTAGGGACATTACTTATATTTTTGAATTTTCTAAACTAATTATATGTCCCTAACAAACGATTGCTTGTAGGTCTTTAATGTATATTTTATTTGTAGTTGTATACAGAAGTTGCAGTTACCATTGGTGGCTAAATTTTTAGGGACAGTGCTCACGTTTATGTAATTTTTAGTTTATAATATTTTTTTGGGGTAAATAACGTTGTTTTACCAGGGTTATTATATTTAATATTACAACTGATATCATTGATATCTGTATTCTATTAGGATCATAAAAACGAAGAAAAATACAAAACTGTTTGGTATGAGTAATAATAATATTGATAAAAACAATGAAATAAGTTTCAATATTTAGTGATGCCTCCCATTACTGCAATGAGAGCTCGTATCCGTAGGGGCTTGCTCTCAATATATGTTTTTGCATTTTCTTGGATTGTAGAGTTGTGATTCTCTTACATTGATTCTCTTACATACTTACATCACTAAATATTGAAACTTATTTCATTGTTTTTATCAATATTATTATTACTCATACCAAACAGTTTTGTATTTTTTTTCGTTTTTATGATCCTAATAGAATACAGATATCAATGATATCAGTTGTAATATTAAATATAATAACCCTGGTAAAACAACGTTATTTACCCCAAAAAAATATTATAAACTAAAAATTACATAAACGTGAGCACTGTCCTTAAAAATTTAGCCACCAACGGTAATTGCAACTTCTATTGTATGTATTTTTATCGTTGTTTTAGTCATAAAAAATACTACACTTATCATCACACACTCAATAATCATTCTAAAAAGTAATAATCGGACATTTTTCGCCAATTTATATCAGTGACATTGTGTTTTTATATCATTTTCATAATCTTATACTATTATCAGTTATATTATTTAAATGTGATGGCGTTTTATACAATATGGTTCGATTAAAGTTTATAAATAAAGAAATAAATGCGTGTATCATTTTAATTTTTTAGCTTTTTAAGTTGACTGAAAAAGTCCCTAGAAGGTTTTGCTAAAATAGTCACCGTTTTATTAAGACGTAACGTGACAAGCTGACTATAGACATTTCAAGAGATTTCATGTACTTCCTTTTTACTTGACACTGACAATATAGTTTCAACTAATTACCATCAAAGAAAAAAAAGTAATAATAACCTCTTTCAACTTTTCACTATAGTTGGATCAGAAATCTGTGATCAGATAGATATCTTCCTCTTTTAACTGTCAGTTTGACAGTTCATTATGATATTGATACACAAGAATTTGAGTTGCAAGTTCTTATTAAATAAGGTTCAAATTAAGTTATTTGCAGATGCGTAATACAAAAGAATGATGAAATCCGATACAACTTTTAATCCAGTTTTTTCTTCATATTTTGAATGTGCATACGCTAAAAAGAAAAAGTGAAATACACTAAATTGTTCGTTTTCGCGGAAAGGTGTAAGAAAGCCGGTAAGAAATAATTATCAACAGCAATTTCGATATAACTTTGCTGACAAATTTTGCGTCATGTCTATACAATGGACATTTATTGCCGGTTTTTTATACTTTGAGATTGGTGTCCTTATACTTATGCTCCTACCAATATTTAGTCCAAGGAGATGGCATCAGTTCTTTAAGTCACGGCTATTTGTTACTATTCGAGAATATGCCGCTTGGTACTTTTACGCATTTCTTGGTGTTCTATTTCTGTTCCTGATGGATGCTATAAGAGAAATGAGAAAGTATTCCCATTCTAATGATCCAGTTCATGTACATTTATCTACTGAAATGAAAGAGCATGTTAAACTTTTTCGGGCACAAAGGAATTTCTACATAACTAGCTTCGCAATCTTGTTGTATTTTGTGATCAGACGCCTTATTACGATGCTGATTATTCAATCAGAACTTGAACTTAAAGCAGAGAAAATTATAAAGCAAGCCGAAGACACTGTAAACCAGGCTAAAACTACAATTCTTAAAAATACTTTGCAATCTAATGATTCACAAAATATCAGTGAACTGAAAAGCTTGCTAGAAGCAACTGAAAAGTTATTGCAAGAAGAAAAAAGTAATGTAAAGAATTTAGAAGGGGAAGCTACAAAATGGAGATTGAAATATGAAGAACTTGTGAATACTACAAGTGGTAAAGGGGATGAGTAACAAAGATTGTCATTGATCTCGAGAAAAATGTCATTTAAAATTTTTTTATTCAAAACTTATCAGTATATTTGAAATTAATATTACTTAAATTAGTGTCAACCACTCATTGTCAATGGATAAAGATATGAATTTCTTATATTTATATATTAATGTTTAATATATTGATAAAACTTTAATTAACACTGTTATTGTATATCCTTTAGAACCTGGTTCTAGATCCAAAATATGTTAGTTTAGTACTGCTTTTTTGTGTAAATTTCTCATTGTTCTCTTAAACATTAAAATGAATCTAATTTTAAGTAATTATGTATTCCCTAATTTTATTCATAATGCATTGTGTGCCTACAGAACAAATAAATATGTAATCTTGTTATAAATTATACTAAAAATTTAATGTGAACTACTGAATTGATGTAATAGAAAATGTAGTGTGTACTTAAGTAAAATAAAACTAATGGGGTACTAAAATTTAGAAGGGACAATGAGTTTTCAACCTAATAACAATAGCTTGCAAACAAAAAGTTTTATAAAACATAGGACTATGTTTTTGATTCACATTGAATCAGTTGTAGAATTTTTTAGAATAAGTTCAGTAATTTTCATACCATTATTAAACTTTTAATTAAGTCAAAAGTTAAGTTTAAGATGTAAAATTTATTAATTTGTTTGTTTTATTAAAAAATAATGACTGATATGTTCAATGTTCATTAATAAAAGATAATTTTTATTATTTTGTTTTAATATATTATAATACTGTCGTATAATCAACATATACACATATATATATATATATATATATATATATATATATATATATATATATATATATACGACCGATTGGCTCAGTGGCGGGGCTTTCCGCCCGCGGAGACAATGGTCGCGGGTTCGATTCCCGCATCGGAATTATTTATTTATATGGATTTAAAAATGTTTATTCCGAGTCTGGTAACCCCCCCAATCCGCATTTTCTTTCCTGCCCCTTCCTTTCTTCTCTATCCTTTCCCTTCCTCTCCGCCAATCCACGGTCTACCGTGCCAATGGATGCGTGTCTACGGGCGAGCCTAGTCGCAAGCGTGCCGATCGTCCCGGCGTCTATGGTGCCTTACCTCAGCAGCCTTACCTCAGTGCATTACCTCTAGGCTCTGCTGGGGCTGACCTCCATCCTCCCTTACGGCTCGTGGGATTCACTAAGACGAATTTAATATACCTAAATTTTCGAAAATGACGGCGACGTGGTTCGCCACCCGTCACGTCCTGATTCTCACGAGGGCGAAAAGCGACCAATGACGAGCTGTTTCGCTGCGATGAATGATAGCGGATGAAGCTCTGTGGTCTCAACCCCTGCGGTGGATAGGCGTGAATATATATATATATATATATATATATATATATATATATATATATATATATATATATATATATATATATATATATATATATATTTGTATAAACTAATATCCAAATTTCTCACAAATCAATATATGGAAGAGTCCCACTAGACGTTTGACGTCTCCTACATCGGAGGCATCACAAAAGCGTTGCTGTTTTTTGCGGACACGCACGTTTCCTGAAAACCCCTATGTTATATTTATTTGGGAACGCCGCAGGTGGTAGATCATTCCAAACTTGCATTGTTCATTGCAGGAAACTGTGACTGCATCTAACAGTGGTGGACTGTTAGCCAACTAGGTGATGGGGATGGAATCTATTGTAATGGCGCGTAGTCCGATGATGGAACTGTACAGTAGGTAAGAGATTGAAAATCTCTTCCCAACAACCTCCATAATTAATTGGATATAGATCACACATCTCTGCATACAGATCGGGCCAATTCGATGTCCTTCAGTTGCCGACGATTCGGGCCACTGGTTGTGAAGGTTTTTAATAATATTAATATAATTTTTACTGTTCCTATAGGATACATATACTAAATTGTATTTACAGAGAAAACAATACAATGAATTGGATAGATCTTAGGTTATACAGAGGGTGGTTTGTTATGGATGTTCTGAGGTCCCCTTGGACTACTAAGGAACCAAAGTCATCAACATTCATCAGTTTAGCAAATTGAAGTAGCAATTGGGCTGGTCATGTTTATTAGAGAACTGGCAACCGTTTATCTAAAAGAAGTATCGTTATCGACTTATCGATAGTTCTGTTCGATGACATTACAATATATGAATATGTGTGACATATGTCAAAGCATCTCATTTTTGATTTGTTACAATTAGATTTTGTTATTTATGTTAGAAGAAAAAAGCTGGTTCTAATTGGGAAATAAATTATATTGTTATAGCCATTTAGATGTTAAAATAATAGAAAATCTGCGTTACAACAGCCGTATTAGTTGTTAATAACAACACTCAAAAAAGGTGCATTGAACTGTTAATACCGTTAGATATTCTTTATTTATGAATGTGGGAATTTTCAACAGAGTTAACTATAAGGTCAGTTTCTAATTTTTAACATAAACCAACTTCGATATATAAATAACTTTAGGTGCAATATTATGAACTGCCCAAAATAATTTTAAAACATCACATCGTATAACATTAAAATTTAATAAATAGGTATATCTTTCCATTTCTTCATTTAAAATAAGGCTACAAAAATTACAATAAGTATGGTAACATAGTCATTGTTAATTTAGTTCAGTAATGAACATACGCCCACTGAATTTTTAGTTTGGATGTGATGTGTCTCATGTTTTTAGTTTCTTGTTAGTAACTAAAATTTATTACAATATTGATTTTATTATTAAAATATTTTGCATGGTTTAATGCACTTATCATACACATAATACAATAATGTAATGTAAACAAAAGAAAAAAGATCATTTCTTTTACACTTTCTTAAACTCTATAAAATAATGTTTTGATACATTTTCGTAATTTTTTTCTATTATAAATCCATTACAGAAAGTTAAAGTAGTACAAGAAAAGCATTATATACAGTAGGTGTACAATGACACACAATAGGTGTATGCACAATCTAACATACTAATAAAAAGTGGTATTATATATTTATTTATAACTCTTAAATAATTAAAAAGATTGACAGTCAAATTTACTTTGCTAAGATCCACAAACACAAATAAGAAAAATCCCTCCCCACCACATCCCCATTTTAAAGTTGTCATTCATAGAGGGTCCACTCCTGAGGATGCCTTGTGTCAAGGCAAAATGCATGGTATTTGTAGTGAAAAATGATATTGTGTGTTTCACATTGTCAACTTTAGCGACCGAGGGGAGGTGTAGGAAGATTTGTTGACAGCCATTTCCCACAATATTATTTTTCTTATTTGTGTTCATGATCTTAGCAAAGTAGATTAGTCAGACTTAAAATCCATTGATTTCTATAAATGAACGCCTGACTCCATAAATTATCTTAAATAATTATTTAGATATTTATTTATTAGATAATTTTCTCTATATATATATAGAGCAAGGACAGTGACGGAATGTATTCAGAATGGAGCTCACTGCCCCTGGAGGGTGGTGGGCATGGCGTTCTTGGCGCAGTGGGTGGACGGGATGTAGTATTGGCCGTAGTTAAACAGCTAGCTTCATCTCAACCCAGCCCCCTTACTACTGATGCTGAGGTATGTACATCATCTGTTATTCTGTATGTGAGATTTGGTGACAGATATTGGTACATTTGGGGTATTAATGTCATACACATCAACAATTATCAATTGAAAAGTGGAAGAGCCACACTACAGACAAATACTTTGTCAAGAATGGCATATTATTTGTCTGTAACATGAATGGGCTAGCTCGCCGGGAAAATACCACACTCCTGCAGAAAACTGGTTTCTGAGTGGTAGCTTAGCTACCATGCTTCATTTGGTAAGCCATTGAGCTCCGGATTGCTTTCCATCAGGTAACACACCTACTCGTTTGCCTTCCTTACCTATACAAATAAATTGTTGATCAATTACAGAATGAGCAAC